>CAJQZJ010032563.1:815007-896753 GCA_907164525.1 Lophiomys imhausi
AAGTCCTTCATAATTCCTGCTCTACAATCAATGTCTGTCAGAGAAACGGGGCCAAATGGCTGAAGATTGATGCTGTAATGTATGGAGAGAAAATGGGAACTGTTCAGGCAGCCACTGGTATGTCATTTCTTAGTTTTGGAAGCTGCAGGCCCTGCACTTCCTATAAAATCAGATATATTTATCCCTTTCAGGTCTCTGAGGTGGTTGATGAATAGATAGCTAGAGTCTCATAGTTAAATTTTGAGTTGTTTAAGAATCAAGAGGGTGTTCTGGATCTAAGAAGATATTTTTAAAATTGTGAGGCAAGTTAGTATGAAAGCTGAGTTAGATATAGAACTTTAAACTCATGGAGATGGTTAGATAGTAGAATGTTAAAGTCAGGGGCCAAATACATATGGACTGGACATTGGGAATGTATGCTAAGCCATATAACTCTTATAATTGTGGCCTATTTATTTCTGTTGTTTTGTATTGTATTTATAGTGATACGAAAAAGAACCATTTTTTTGGACTGAAAGGGAGAGCTGTTGGGGGGAAAAAGAAATACGTTAAACTAAAAAAAAAAAAAAAAAGAAGGGAAGAGGATGGGGGGTTGAGGGGGAGGAGGGTGGAAGGGTGGGGCTGGAGGGGGGAGTAGGGAGGGGATTGAGATTGAGATGTAACTTGAAGAAATAAAAAATAAATTATTAAAAAAAAAGAAAAAAAAAGAATCTACAACAAAGACTGTATTCCTGATAACTGAGGACCTGCCCCAGAGACTGTATCCTTCTAAAGGGTTAGGAAAATAATTGTCAATAGGATTAGTTGTTATGTTAAAGGGATTGTAGGAATTTGTAGGATTAATAGTTAAGAAATTGTTGGTATTTGTTATAAGTGAATATAGTAATAAATAAATAAGTGTTAAATAATAATTAAAAACTTCAGTTACAGGTATCTTTCCACAAAACCCAAGTCATAACAGATTTTTTTTTCCATATTTTAACTGTGAATTTGACTGATTGTACAATTATGTTTCTGTAGTTTACTCTACAATGAGAAAACCAATGTCAGACAAGTAATACAAATTTAAGGTAGAGACAAACTCATTGCCTTCTTTTATCTAAAATAGCTCATATCTTCTTTCATTTTTAATCCGTACATATGTTTGTTTCCTTTGTCTGCACGTGTGTGCATCACATGTGGGTAGTGCTCATAAATGGATGTCAGATCCCCTGGGACTGGAGGTACATATCATGTGTTAGCTGGGATACAGACCCAGGTTTTCTGGAAAAGTATTCATGCTCATAATCGTTAAATCCTCTGTCCAACCTCAGTTCATATACTTTAGATATCCATATCTGTCACACTTAGGACTCTGTATTTATATGCTTTCATATTTGCCTATGTATGTTGAGTATATTTCATATGAATATTCTATGGGGAAGCTTAAACAAAATACTAAGATAAAAGAACCCTATGAAGAGGAGCTCTGAAATGGATTAAAAGCTGTGTCATCTCATAGACTGCATATATTTATTGACATTCTATGAATTCCATGTATGAATGATGTGGAAATACATTAAGTTCATACTGTTGTGCAGAAACGAGTTCATGAAAATTTGATCTCTTGCAGATGGCTCTAAAATATTGAGAAACTTAATCATCATAGTAATGGTGAGAGTTTTTCTGGTTCTTACACTTCTTTCAGGTGAAGCACCTTGCAGCCTTTTTGTTTTCTGCCTTGTAAGGCTGAGGCTATCCCAACAAACAATAGATTACTCTCTCATGCTGGATTTGCCAAACAAGACATATCAGATAAAAATATGAGGGTTTTTTGTTTGTTTTTTATGGCCAGAACCCTTTGGTAGTTATTGAAAGAACATTCTATTATCTTTATATTTGCCTTACATCTAAAGATAACACATTTCTTCTTCATGAATATGTCTCATTTGTGTAACTCTTTTTACAATATTTAGTTTAAATCCTGAGGCTGGTTCTTACCAATACTTTGGTATTATTGTTGTTGTTGTTGCTATTCTTGATTATAATGATCATATTTGTTATTTCTAATATTGTGATACCTTTTTTTGTTTGTTTTGTGGTTTTTTTTTTTTTTTTTGGTTTTTCAAGACAGGATTTCTCTGTGTAGTCCTTGCTATCCTGGACTCACTTTGTAGACCAGGCTGGCCTTGAAGTTTTGGAGATCCGCCTGCCTCTACCTCCCAAATGCTGGGATTAAAGGCATGCACCACCATGCCAGGCTGATGACTTCTATAAAGACAGAAAAATCCAAATCTTTTATAGCTATTTTTTAAAACCCATAGCAAGATCAAAACACAATGAAGATACATAACAACAGTGAATATATTTATTTTAATTTCATTGCTAGGAGAATTAATTTAAAAGATTGTTTCATAGAATATTTGGCACATTAGTAAATGACAATGAACATGTCAAACCAAAAGTATGAATGGTAAGTAAATATTGTTTCTACATTGCTGTTTGCAATTTTTCCTCTAAATGATATTTCATATTTATCATATTTCTCAATTCAGTCTTCTCTGCAATTTTGAAATCTTGAGAGAAAATTCCATTAAGAACAACAAATCCTTTACATGAAATTTAAATAGTTGATAAGCTGCTCATATTGTGATTGTTAGCTTAAAGTTCTCAAGAGATTTAGTTCTGAAATTAGATACATCACTTTACTGCCAAATAATATTATACCAGTTTAATGAAACTGTCAGAAACTCGACCAAACAATGT
This sequence comes from Lophiomys imhausi, assembly GCA_907164525.1. NCBI lineage: Eukaryota > Metazoa > Chordata > Mammalia > Rodentia > Muridae > Lophiomys > Lophiomys imhausi. The sequence continues at coordinate 817,753 of CAJQZJ010032563.1, forward strand.
AGACATCAAATAGATCAGTTCTTAAAGGCTTTGCTTTCAAACTCATGACTTTTTTATTCTCAACAGAACAACAAAACTTTCTCAAACTCTGCTATTCTATTCAGGTTGCGGAGTCATTTCTCCTTAACAGTGAAGTATCTAAAGATTTAGGCTTATATTTCTCATGTGGTCATATAATTTATCACCCTAACTGGGACACTTTTAAAGACAGTGTTAATGATAACTACTCAGGGAATTAATTACAAGTACAAATTTGGATTATATAGAGAAAACAGTGGTGCTTAGTAACGCTAGCAAGTTCAACGTGAATAGAATAAAATGTTTTATTTCTTCATTTTTCAGATGCTTTCTCACCATTTTAAAGTAGAACTAGTTGTTAGAATGTCTCCCCATAGGGTAGCTTTCGCTATTATTCAGCAGACTTCTTTTTTCTTTGGTTTGGGGAATTTATGGAAGAATCAGCCCCTGGGTATGCTTAAGAATATTCTTGGCATATCTATTCCTCTTTTCAGTTGGCACAAACCAAAGAGCAGCAAGATCTTCTGGGACATGTGTACTTTTCAATATTTTTCCTGGTAGTTGTAAATTTGATTTTTCCAAAAACATCTACATAACAATAAAATTATCTAGAGAATGCTTGAATCTTAAACACTTCTATTTAATTATTATTTTATTTATTTCAAATCCACTTTAAAACATCAAAGTTAATATGATATAGGGACTATTCAAATACAAATATGTTACTGATTCTAAAATTCTCAATGTTTACATTTATCTTCAAGAGAAACTTAGATGGCAGGAACATTATATACAAAATCTGTCAGCATTCAACTGAGAGAGTCAACCAGCTTAGTATGATTCTGCAATACAAGTAATTCTAACATCACAGTACTGAAAACTCTATTGAATGATGACATGGAGTGAATAATGTATACTGACCTTGTAAATGCTCATATTTCTACCAAGATACGAATATTTTTTTATGTCACTTCATGGTCCTATTCTAAAGCAGAAGTCATTATCTGTGCTGCTTTACCTCGATTAAAGTTTAAGTGAGTGAGCTATATTCCAGTGAGCTTTGTGAAACCTAAAAAACTGAACACTGAGTGGCATCTCTGAGCAGTTTATAAATACATTCAGGAGGCAAGGTCTTTCACCATAGTTCAGGGCAATATTTTGATTATACAATACAGAGTATAACCTATACATATAGTCTCTATACAGGTAACTTCATCAAATAAATTCTGTTAAGAGATCATGAATTACAGATAAGTATCATTCTAAAGTTAACCCATATGAAAACTTTAAAAATGTGCAGAAAAAAATGATGTTCTAATTAAAACTAAAAGAATTTTTTAAACAACTCATGGAAAAACCTGGCATTTACTGCCCTCAAAGAAACATGTCTGAAAATCTCATTCCTCTGAAATGATCTTAATCTTGCAGCTGTTGTAAGTAATGGATGACAATCAAGTTAACACAGTGATGGAAAAATGTTCAGAACACACACAGTAGAAACATAAAAGCTGATTTGTAGACAAGCAATAAACCAAGGACTAAAGCAGGTATATTTAGATTTTTATCCTTCACCTTTTACACTATTAATTAACACTATTAAACAATCATTCAATTGTCAAATATATGCTGAAGTTATGTCTTAACTACTAAAGACATCTGAAAAGAAAGCAAAACCAAATAATATGGGGTTGGATAGATGACTCAGCAGTTAAGAGCCCTGACTCTTCCAGAGCATTCAGAGTCAGTATCCAGCACTCACCTGACAGCTCACAACCTCTGCAACTCCAGTTTCAGGGAACCTAATACCCTTTTCTGGTTTCTATTGGCATGGATAGTACATGCTTACAAAAATCTCATTTTCCATGTGATCTATTATTAGTTTAAACTTACACAGAAAATGAGACTTTTGTAAACATGATAAGTAAAAATTTTAAGATAGAAAGTTAATAGTGGAGCATATGTTTGCTTTCAGGGAAATAAAAACAATTCTCATAAGTGAACTAGATCAGTTAGGAGTGTAGTCCCAGTGCCATGGCAGCAATTCATCAAAATGGTCCATCAAGAAAGATAACATCTTTCCTGCCTCAGCTTATAGTCATCAAGGGAACTGCTCACAGAGGCAGCACCTCCTTTCTAGTCTCTATTAGCCCTTCATGTGGGGGAAAGACTTTCCTGCCACAGACTTTGTTTTTTGTTTTTTTTTTTTTAATTATTTTTTTTTCTTCAAGTTACATCTCAGTCACAAACCCCTCCCTATTCCCCCCTCCTATCCCGCCCTTCCACCCTCTTCCTCCCAGAAGTTTCCCCTTTCAGTCCAACAGATGGTTCCTTCTCTTACAACAGTAAATATTATACAAAACAACAGATATAAATATGCCACATTTATGAGAGTTAAATGGCCCAATATACCTTCCCAATGTCCAGTTTGTACATATTTGGCCCCTGACTTTAACATTCTACTATCTAACCATCTCCATGAGTTTAAAGGTCTATATCTGACTCAACATTCATACTAACTTGCAACACACTTTGTTAACTTTGTATACATTTAAAGGAAGTGTCCAGGTCTCCACTTGAGGAACCCCAGCAGCCAGGCCCCACTGTTTCAAGTTTTGCCTCTGGGAACCCCCTAAGTCTTTCCCTGGGTGTCTCCTCCAGCAACTACCATCGGTAATATAATTACAATTCAGGACTCCAGGGGGCTGAGGAAAACACTGGGAAGCTGGAGCCAGAAGGCACAGGAGTCTTCAGTTAGGGCCTCAGCTGACAGAGAGGCCTGTGTTCCATAGTCATCTCTGTGGCAACAATGTAATATACCTGAGGAAATAGTTTTAACCAGGACTAGGAATCTGACCCTTTAGTACTAATTCACAATTAGTTAAGGGAAGTTCAAATTTGTGTTAATCCCCTAGGTTTAAATTAATAGCCCCTTCTCCCACACCTGTCAGAATTTCAGTTTCAACCTCTAAGTCTTGAGCTCCTCAGTTAGTACCCCTCCCAGATTTATGCTAATATTAGGTGAATAAAACCTCACCAATCCCTTAGTTTCTCCAAGTTCAGGACTTGAAGGCCCACCAACCCTCATTCTGGAAATTCCTGCCCTAGACAGTCCCATCCCACCCCCCAAATCCTATATAAGGCCTGAGCTTTTTTTTTCATTCTTTGCTATCCTCTCCTGGGAACAGAAGGCAGTCACACCCTGGATTTGTTCCCCACCCTCCAATAAAATCTATTTTATGAGATTTGTTGCTTGGTGTGATTCCATCATTTGTTTTGGGGAAGAAGCAAAGAAGCCAAGACACCTGCTGGGGCTGAGCTCCAGCTTCTCAGCTCAGCAGGAGGGTGAGGCAACTCCTTCCTGTGAGCTGCAACATCTCTGTTGAGGAAGCCTCCTCTCAGAGCTGTGTGGTTTCTGAGCTCCTGAGCCTTAAGATACCCTTCCACTGGGACATTGTCCCACCTAAAACCTCTGTGTGTTTTCTGAGCTGTAACACTTTCACTAGGGATACCCTTCCCCCTCAGAGCTGTGTGGTTCCTGAGCTCTCTGAGGATACCCTGCCATCCCTCTGCAGGCCAGAGCTAAGAAAGTGAGATTCAAATGTTTTGTTGCTGACTCTGAAAGCAAAGAAAGTTACCATTTGTCAAGGGATGTGGATGGCCTCGTGAATGTGAAAATGCAAGGAAGTAATTTTCTTTATATGTTTCCAGAAAAAAAAAAAAAGCCCTATGGACACAATATTTGTTAGGTAACAACCATTTCGAACTCCTGATTTTTAGTTCAGTAATATAACTTGCTAAAATTATATTATTTAGTAACAATTATATTTTGATTCAAGAAATTCATAGTAAATTCAGATGTAAATAATACGCAGCTTAAATAAAGTTGTACATCAAACAGCTGCAGTCTAATTCTATAAAGTAACAAAACCAAATTATTTTCTCCCTGACTGGTGAAATCATGTCCCATAATCATATATTACTAAACTATGCAATATTTATTGGAACATGACAATTGCAAACCATTAAGTCTAATCTATAAAAATACTGCTTAGATATTTAATTAAATGATTTCTGAAACAGTTTTTCAGAATGATTTTACCTAATGTGGTTTTCATAAATGGGAAGATCAGAATTAGAATCTATAAATCTATTTTCAAACTATAAATACTAATTTATCATGTCATCATTATATCACTCTCAGAGATTTCTTACATAAAGCCCAGTATAAGTGTATACAAGCAAACCTTAGACAAATGGTGAATTTGCATGTGTATTATGATATGAAAGCATTATTTATGGAAGGAAATCAAAATATCATTTGTATTGCATAAGTATCATAATTCAAAATTTCCATAGGTCCCCTCATATGCCAAGATTTCTTTAAAGGAAGACTTTTTTTTTTTTTTAACCAAAGAGCTTTTTTTCTCTTTTCAATTCAACAGTGACTTCTTTGAAGTAACTTGTGATCTTCTTGAGAAATCACATAGTATGGTAGGCTGTAAACACATGTAAACCTACACAAACACAATTAAATGAAACTGAATTATTCATCTTTGTACATTCTCATGAAGTGTCATAAAACCAGATATTTACGGTATACCCACTAAGTTTTTTTTTAGTTTAGACAAATGATTTAATGCAGATAAAATATTTTATACTTTTCTATGCCTAATTAGAAAGATAATAACCAAGCTGGGTGTGGTGGCGCACACCTTTAATCCCAGCACTTGGGAGGCAGAGGCAGGCGGCTCTCTGTGAGTTCAAGGCCAGCCTGGTCTACAAATCAAGTCCAGGACAGCCAGGGCTGTTACACAGAGAAACCCTGTCTTGAAAAACCAAAAACCAAATAATAATAATAATAATAATAATAATACCCTCATAATAAGTGTATCTCTTTTCATTCTACTGATTAAAATCATGCAATAAAGAATTTATTTTGAATGTCAAAATGAGAAATGTGTATGCTTCTTTTGAAACAATGCTAGCACTAAAGATTTTAAGTAGAAAAAATAACATGTCAATGTTTATACTTGGCAATTGAAAAACTAAAAGAGATGCTACTTTAAAATTTTTTTGAAATATAGAGTCAACAATATTGAGTAAAGAGTATAGGAATTAGAAGAGATTTTAAAATAAAACAAAGAAGTATTTTAGAATATAATTAAACTATGTTCTTTGTGATTAGAATGCAGAGATTATCATGAACAAAGAAAAATTTTAACCTATAAGTATGGTTATAGGAGCTTGTTGGCATCTTATTAAGCATAACCAAATGAGTTCTTTTGTTACTTGCTGAATGTGGGACTTGAAACAGTGTGTTTTCTATGAAGTCAACATCTTGTAGCAACTAGTAATTTTAATGAAAAATAAAAAGGAGATAGGAGGAAATTTGTACTAAAGTACTAAATTTGTACTAAATTTGATTGTTAAAAATTTCACACTTATTATGTATTACAGTGATTTGGTTTTACAAGGTAGGATTTTTTTAACACCATTGTCTTTATAGTGCTTGCCATGGTTATCTGGAGGAGCTGTGTGGACACTTCTGATTCCAGGCAAGATAACATGTGAAATATGCCATAGTAAAGAAATATTACCTATTCAACTTCTTGTGATTTCTTTTTTGTTTGTTCATTTGTTTTTGTTGCTGCTGCTGCTGTTTTGGCTCTTTGTTTTGTTTTGATTTTTCATGACAGGGTTTCTCTGTTTTGCCCTGGTAAGCCTTAAACTCACTCCATCAACCAGACTGTCCAAGGATTTACCTGTGTCTGCCTCCCAAGTGCTAGAATAAAAGGTGTGTACCACCACTGCCTAGAATTGTTTTATACATTATATGTATCATAAATTATCTACTTTTATTGTAAGTATTGCTGTAAGTGTCATGAGAATAGTCTTTCCACAAGAGTATATTGTTTTTAATCCAGTTAGGCACCCATCCTAAATTGACCACTCACAATATATTAAGATTGCATCAAAAGTAATTCCATGATTCTCCTAATGGCCGCTTACCACAACCAATAACCGCAACTTACATTTTTCAACTCATGAATCATTTGAAATATTAGTCTCATACCATACAGTGTTTCTAACAGCTCAAACAATTTTCTTCTATTTCTTGCCTTTCACCAAAAAACAGACAAATAAAAAACAAAAACCCTCTTAATTATATCTCTTGATAATTGGCTTATCACTAAAGATTACATTACATTCAATGAATCATTGAATCTATTGAATATTTGGGCTGAAGAATTTCCAAGCATGCACTTGCAAGTCTTTCAGTAAATTTATCTAGCTCCTGTTCCTTTTCAACCTTTATGACCTTGGACCTAATGAATAGTTTATGTAAATTTTTTGTTGCTATTATTGTGTGTGTGTGTGTGCATGTGTGTGTTTGTGTTGAATATCAGTTTGACAGGATCTACTATCACCTAGAAGGCATGCCACAGTGATTCACTGTGCAAGATTTTTTTTTTAGATTAAGGTAGACTTTGGGCATGACTGCAAGGATTTAATTTGGCTTTAAGCCCCACCCTAAAACTATCAATTTTCTCTGGACTGACTAAAGAGAAAAAAGCTAGTTGAGCACAGATACTTTTCACCTGAGTGTGGATTTTAATAAAAATCAATTAGAAAGCTAGCATAGAGCATGAGAGTACCAGGTAGTTACCTTCCTTGAGGTGTATTAATGTATGCCTTGTAGTCCACATGCTTTGTTATTCCCCAGGAGACTTAGTTTACAGTTGGAAATTGATATATTAACTACTACTGTCAGGGTAGGCACAGGCATAGTTCTCATAAGCTCCCAGATTCATGTTTTTGAACTTTTCAAATGAACTGATGTTCAGGATAAACTCTCTCTCTCAGCATGAATGTCAAAAGAGAAAATTGGTAGTTTTTCCTATTGCTAATGAATAGCATAATGAATATTTAAACACTATCAAGAAGATAGTTGTATAATCTTATACATTACAATATGACTCTCATATTCCAATTGCTTCTATTGACAGCTCTATTCAGTGTATAAATGTCACACTTTAGTTACAGCATTCAGTTCAATATTTTTACATTTATCATTATATGTGCACCCATTTGGTAAGCTCATGAATAAAGTATTTCAATAATTTTACATTTCAAGAAAAGTGAAATGAATAGAATTTTGAAAAATATATGATTTTAAAAATAAGCTTTAACTTTGCACTATAGGTAAATAATAATGTTAAAATCAAGGATATGTCAGATAACTCTAGTGAAGTTTTATTGAGCTAATAAGGAGATAAATATATGAAGTAAAATTAAAAGAAAAAAGCAACTGACTACAAGAACACAACAAAGTTGCTCATATTGGTTTTCTACTCCACTGTATTAAAATTCATGTAGATATATTATTTAATATATAAACAATTTTTCATTGAGATACATATTCCATTATTTAAAATTTAAGCAAATTTCCATTAAGCTCCAAATGAGGGATTTTCTAAATTCTTTCATCAATAAATTTAATGGGCTTATTAGTTTAAAAGAAGAGCTGATTCTAGTTACACTCATGCAGAGGGTTAATTTCCAGAACTGTAAAACTGTGAACAATTCCCATTTCATGATACTTTCCATATCATACTCAGGCTGAAGTGCTTGTTCACCTCCTCAGTTATTTGAAAATCTTACAAATGGACACAATGCTGGTTGCTTTGAATTAACTGTTCTCTAATTCACTCTGAAGAAAAATAAAATATTTGAGATCTGGGCTCATGTTTTGGCTATTTATACCCTTCCTTGATTAGTTTCCAAGTCATGGTTTATCTAAGATCTGAGTTGTGATTCAATATGTGAAAATTAAGCACATTTTTTGCATTATTTATTCCCAGTGCTAATTTCTACATGTGTAATGTCTTGTATTGATGAGACATAAAAATATATTGATATTTCTAATAAAAATGATGGAATATAATTATTCCTTCTCTTCTTGTTGCTCATAGGATTCCCTAATCATCAAATATTCTGTGACTTGTGAAACTTCCACTTCTCTTTCTTTTCCTAAACATCCCCTTTTGACTTTCTGTGAGGTAAATCTGCAGAAGAAATAAATCCACAGTGTTGTGTAGTGATCATGGGAAATATAGAGGTGAACCAATATTGGATTTCATATAAATACATTGGACATCTAATGCAAAATCATGGCATGAAATAGAAGCAAAAGTGACAAGTATGATTACCGACTCTAAAGAAAGCAATGATTTTTGTTAATATCACAGAGACTGAAACAGCCTTAGAATACTGCTTTCTAGTTTTTCTGTATGCCTTGCACTGAAAACTAGACAATGTCTAAAAAGGAAAAAGTATACATAAAAGAACATAAGGCTAATGATGCTAGAACCCGGTGTAGATGCTGCAATATTGATTTCACTAAAAGGATAATGTATACATACTGTACAATGAAGATTCCTTGCTTATTTATCATCTTCCTTTACAGAGACATTGAGCAATTTTATCAAAGAATATCTAAATCAATTTATCATATTTCTACATTTCCATATAAAAAATCTACATTTCTACTATTTACTTAGTACTACTAAATGTATGTGCTAAACCATTGGTTACTATAAACTTTAAACTCATAATCACAATTATCTGATGTACATTTTATTTTAAATTGTTAGCAGCATAAAACGAAATTCCTGGCATTACCTAAAGTTTTGTGTGTGTGTGTGTGTGTGTGTGTGTGTGTGTGTGTGTGTGTGTGTATTGAAAAAGTCATTTTTAACTCAACAAAGGACTGGAATCATAGCTCATATGAGAGTACTTACTTAGGATGGAAAGGGCTTTATGTTCAATCTCCAACACCAATATATATATATATATATTAAGTAAACAAAGAAAAAAAGAATAAGAACTACAGAAAATAATAGAACAAAAAGCAGCAATGTTTTAATCGTAGTCTGTATGCAAAGTACTAATTCCTTTAAAAAAAAAACATTTATTTATTCAAGTTACATCTCAAACACAGCCCCATCCCCTCCTAATCCCACCCTCCAACCCTCTTACTCCTTTACCTTCTCTCCTTCTCCTTGGCTGAGAAGAGCTCCTCACATTTCAAGCCCCCTTGGTTCATTAGTCACATGATGGCTAAGAGCTTCCTTTTGCCCTGGGCCCAAATGGCAGCCCAGTTAGGGTAAGGTGCTCCACTACCAGGCAACACAGTCCAGGAGAGAGACTGCCCCTCCCACCACCTGCTAAGAGATCTGTACGAAGGCCAAGTTTCCTATCATGTATATATGTATAGGGAGGCCTATGTCTGATCTATATATCCTTTTTTTCCCTCTTTTTTTCATTAGTGTTTCAGTCCCTGTAAACCTCTAGGGGCCTATATTGGTTGGTTCGTTGATCTCCACATGGTGTTCTTGTCTCCTCCAGGTCTCTCTATTCCTCCTCCCTCTCTTATACACAATTCCCAGAGCTCCACCTGATGTTTGGCTGTGTGTCTCAGCATCTATTTTGATTTGCTGCTGGGTGGAGTTTCTCATATGATAGTTATGCTAGGTTCTTGTTCCTCTACATGTGTGGGTGGCTAGATAGCTTGTACAATGTTTCAATTGTAGGTATTGTACTACTCTATAGAAAAGTACCAATTCTTTTAAGTAATAACTTATATTAATTGATCCTGATAGAGTTATCCTTGAACTAAAAAGGAAAGACCCATACTGAATCACAAGGAGGGATGTGGCAAATAGGGAAGGGATTTTTATTTGAAGTAGATTACGCATTCCAAAGACAAGAGGCAAAATTGCCATTCAAATGACAGGAAGAAAACCAATTATCTGGCATTTAGAAAGCTGATATGGGAGAGTTATTGTGAGTCAAAAGTGAGTTTGAACTTCACAGTAATACCTCGTGTCAAAAAAGTTACTACATTTTTGTAAATCTGTTGCAAGGTATAATGATAGGAGCAATTGCAGAATGAGTATTAGAGTGTGCACTAGCATGCATTAGATGATAAAACACACTGACATATGATTACATAGTTTCTATGCTGAAGTACAGGTTAGTTGCCAAATCAAGTAACATTATTCATAAATCCATTATTAATAAAATGTAACAGAGTTGAGTATTTTGAGAAGTAGGATTATATACATGAAGTGCTTACAAAATTAAAACTCAAACCAAAGTCAACTTCTCAAAATTAAATTAATGAAACCTTTCCAGTGTCACATACAAACAAACATAAACTTGAAGTTAGAAACCTTAATTCAAATGAAGCAACTGTAATGCTGCCAGCCATTGGATTATTAGCTAATTAACCAGTAATGAGGATTTTCCCTTTATAGAGCTAGTGTAAGACTATCTGAGGCTGCATTATGTTATTTTCCACACACAACTTGTATATAATTTCTGCTCATGATTTTAAATTATATTCATTTTGTTTAATTCATTTTAAAGTCTATCACAAATGATATCCACAGTCTACAAGAAAATGTAGATGACCCCCTATGTTTACATTGTTTCTATGTACATTATATTTGTTGAATGAATGGATGAATGAATGTCATGCATTTCAGTAGTGAATGCACAAAATTTTAAATTTGTATACTCTAGTTTACAATATGTAAAGATGACTTAACTGATTTAAAAATACATTCAAGGTCATTATTCCTGCAGGGAGAGACTAATAGGAAGTATAATGATAGGAGCACCAATAAATCTCCTGCATTCTGCCATTCAAAAGAAAAAACTGCCATCTCTTTGGGTATCAATATATGTGCAAATTAGGACAATGAAAAGAGGTGAACAGAAAGATTTCTATAGATACATTGAGAGAATAATAGGCTAAATGACAGAGTTAAAACTCAAAGAACTTTTTTTAATAAAAACAATTCAAAAGGAATGAGTCATTTGAGAAACATATTAGAGTTGAAGGGACAATGCTGTCTATAGTGAGTATAAATTCCCACCAAAAGAAAGATAGCTGTGTCAAGGTTTTCCTGTAAGGACTCTGTAAAAAAAAATGGCTAATTAAATTATTTACCAGTATTTATATTATATTTAATTGGTTCGGCGGCTAATCCTTAACCAGACATTATAAATGAGTACACACACAGACACCATGCGAATTTTAACAAGCCTTGGCCTGAGTTATGTAATCCTAGCCCATCTAAGCTAGCTCATAATTCTATTATCCAAATATGACCCCATATATACATATGTCCCCTTGGACTGCCATTCTCCATGATATGCCAATGTTCCTGGCCATGTGGAATGAGGTTTTCTTCTCTAACCCATGGCATGTGTTTTCTTCTTCGTGCTCCTGGCTGGAATGAATTAATCCTTTGTCTAAAGCACATGCTTCCTGTTCTAATCTCAGGAAGTCCTACCTTTCTCTGTCTTTGCCCAATCTCAGGACTCGGCATTTTATTTAACCAATCAGAGTCAATGTAAGTAACAGACAGCAAACAGGACCAATTAATTAACATTTAGAATGCATAACACTACACCATCAATTCCCTCCTTTTGTCTAATAAAAAGGCTAAATTTTTTAACTCATATAGTAAAAACGATAATAACAAATATAAAACAATAAAGAAAACCATATAGAAAAGTTATGCACATAATGTTTAGACTATTTGTATCAGGCAATCTTGAAGAAGAAAAAAATCATCTATCTATCTTGGTGTAAAGTTCTGAACCTAAATAATTTCTATCATATCCTATATTTATAAACCTAAAGAAGTTATTTAGACTAGAAAACATCCTTTTAAATTCTGAACAACTCAAGTTCAATTGAAATTTTATAACTACTATGACTTCAACCCCATCAAAAATATAAGAAGGGATAAAGTTATTGAGTAGCAAGCATAGGAAAGTAGCTTCCAAAAAGAAATATGACAGTTTATTGCCTAGACAGTCCCAAATATCTCTCAATATCATTGGAGCATCCCATCTTCAGCCTTCTGGCCAAGCATTTTTCATAGACTAAATTGTGCAGCAGTAAATAATAAGGATTTCCCATTCTGTCTCTGCAGAATCAGGACATCGACTTACCTGCATTTAAGCTCTGATCCATTTTTGGACTATATATAGTCTGTTGAGAGAGCAGGGGCATTTTTGCCCAATAGGAATTATCTCCTGATGGGAGATTTCTTTTTGAGGGATTATCTCCTGATGGGAGATTTCTTTTTGATGCTCATTGTCTTCTTCTAAGTCAAATGGGAGCTGTCAGGAGCTGACTATCTTAAGTCAAACAATTCTTAAAATAATAAAAAAAATCTTTAAATGCCATTTTCTGTATGCCTCTGAGGGTTTTGCAGACATCTATCAATTTATTTATAAATCTATCTACCTTTAAACAAGCAAACTGTATATTTTAACCATTTACTATCTGTTTAACCTATAAAGTCTGTTTTGTGATTAATTAAGACTAGTATTTGACATGACCAGAAGCTCAACTTGTATTATCCAGACTTCTAAATAGATTGCAATAGCAACACATAAAAGATCGGAAGTAAATCTGTACTTTTAAATGATTTTTATAAGCACAATACCTTATATAAGTTGAAATATACATATTAGGTGTCTAAATATAAAATTCTATATCAATGAATCAAAAATTTAACCATATTTTTGTATCAATATACAAAATTCTATACCAATGTATCAAAAGATAACCTTATTTTAAGAATAATAATAGCTTTAACTTTCAAAGCAGTTTCAATAATCTATCCTTATATCTTATCATTTCTATATTATATATTACATATATTGCCCCTCTTTTTCTTTTCAAGTCTTTTCCCCCTATTAAGAGAGAAGGAAGGATAGATAAAAGAAAGTGAAATAGAAAAGTTCTTGAATCTAATCTCCTATATCTTGCTTAACAAGACCATTTAACAATTTGTAACCATTACCCCTACACAACATTCATAACACATCAAATTACCAAAGAACCATCCACCCCACTTTTTGGGAATGGGACATTGCTCTCTTAAAACTGCTTCCTGCTCAATTGGGATGCAGAAAACCTGTTTGGGGGCCCAAATAAAATGGGAAAATGGTGAATCAATTTAATAGTAACACTTGTTGTCCAGTTCTATATGCTCAACAATTTGAATGTCCTGAGAAGTTTGTAGTTCGAAGCTTGACTTTGGGTAGGAAAGTTCAGGGCTTTATTGAAGTCATGTCTGGAACAGTCTTTGAGGCTGGGCCATCTCAGCAAGCTGTTTGAAGTTCTTCTGGATGAGATTTTGGAGGAAACAGCTATTGAGGCAGTCTATGAGGCTGGATCATTTGGATTACTCTTCTTATCTTCTTTGGACTCTGGTCCCTTTGCTCTGAAAATATATAATTTCTCACAAGTTAAATATAGTTCTACAATTACCAAAATGCCTTGGATGTGCAGGATGCACAAATCAATTAAGGAATATTTTCTGTCCTTTGAACAGCAGAAAGACATTTGCAAGTCTCCATTCATGCCATATAAAAACATGGCATGTAATAGTATTACATATATATGCTATATATAATTTATTTTAAATGGAAAATACAGCATAAGACTGTATGGAGTTTAAGTATTCTCCTCTACAGTTGACATAAATTTATTAATTGAATAAAACAGGTTTATTCTGTGTTTTTCTGGCGTTTTGTAGATTAGGTTGGCCTCAAGCTCAAAAGGAACCAACCTGTCTCTGTCTTTGTCTCCCATGTTTTGGGAACAAAGGTATGCATTTATATATTTCTTCTTTCCTTTTCTCCTTTCTTTGGAGATTTAATTTCTAGGTGGATATATGTAACCTTATTGAGACAGGGTTTCTCTTTGTAGCTTGGGCTGTCTTGATTTGCTCTATAGAGCTCTGTAGATTTAGTTTGGCCTTGAACACACAAGGAACCTGTTCTTCCCTTGTCTCCCAAGTTTTGAAATCAAGGTATAAACTTAAATAATTGAATTACCCTTATTAAACAATAACATTAATAAAACCATTTTTTTATTAGTTTGAGTTCCAATTCTCCCATGGAAGCACCGTTATTAAAGAGATTGGTGTAAAATAGCATGATATGCTATTTTATGCCAGCTTTTCTTAACTGTTGGCTGTAGGAGGTATGCTGTTTGCATGTTCTTCCCTAGCCTGACTCTGGGTTCATACATTGGTTAACAGAATCTCTCTCTCTCTCTCTCTCTCTCTCTCTCTCTCTCTCTCTCTCTCTCCTTTTTTTTTCCCGAGACATTATTTCTCTGTGTTTCCTTGTCCTGGACTCACTTTGCATACCAGACTAGCCTTGAACTCACAGAGATTAGCCTGCTTCTGCCTCCAATGTTCTTGGGTTAAAGATGTGCACCACCACACCCAGCAATTAACAGATCTCTTTTAGGGGCAAAATGCCTCTTGAAACTAGTTCTCCAGTGGGAGCCCCATACCTAAGGAGACTTGCTTGTGACCCTTTTCTCTTTACATAAATTTAAGATTATGTGTATTTATCCATTAGATAAATAAGCACATTATTAAAATTAACATCAAGGAAAAATGTGTCATTTTTGAATTCTAGACTGTCTTTAGTAGTCAGCCTTGTCTTCTCAGCAGGGTTCTGCCCTGACTTCACTGTTTAAACCAGGCTGATCAAGAATTCAGAGATCTGCTTGTTTCTTCCTCTGTTGTGATGGGATTAAGGGGTTAAAGGCATGTGCTAGTACCACCCTGTTCTAATCTCAGGAAGTCCTACCTTTCTCTGTCTTTGCCCAATCTCAGGACTCGGCATTTTATTTAACCAATTAGAGTCAATGTAAGCAACAGACAGCAAGCAGGACCAATGAATTAACATTTACAATGCTTAACACTACATCATCAAGACTCCTAATTACATCATAGATTTTTAGTCATATTCAATAACAGTATCCTAGTAAACATCAACTACAAACATAAAAGGTATGCGTCATAAGGAAGCAGTTCTTTCTTATAGCATAGGTAAGATCTATTATGAGTTCCTGCTAAGAATTTAGAGGTTTTAGCTTAAGAATAAATGTTTCTTTATGAACAACTTTTATTTTAATGAACACCCACGTAGACTTATAAAAAATAACTACTCATGCTGGAGAGATGGCTGAATCAGAAAGCTGTTTGCTGCTCAAGTATAAGTAACTGATTTTGGATGTATGTACATAACCCACATTTAGAGACTTGTAAGTACACCTGTATTCCCAGAGGTAGGAAGGGATACTATGAAACCTTGAGGCATGCTGTCAGTCAGTCTTGCTGAATTGATGAGTTCTAGGTTCAGTGAAGTAGCTTGTTTCAGAACCTAAGGTAAGGCACACACCACGGTGTGGTCACAGGCAATGGGGCGCAGAGGGCGGGTGCAGCACAGAACACAGACCACTAGGAGCAGTGCGAGGGGACCCAAGGCAGTGGGGCATTGCATAGCGTTGTGTAGAATCCAGGCTGAGGAGCAAGCCATAAAGTGCAAAAGCCACTCAAAAACCCAGCGAATGGACAGTCAAAGGCCCAAAGCAGAGGTCAGTGGCATGGGGCACAGGCTTGGGGCCCAAAGCAGAGGTCAACAGCTTGGGACACAGCCTCAGTACCCAAATCAGAGTTTAGGAGCATGGGACACAGATTCACCCAAATGGAGACCAGCTGCATGGGGCAGAGGTCCAGGGTACAGAGCAGAGGCCATGGGTGTGGAGCACAAGTCCAGGACCCAGAGCAGAGAACAGCACAGACCCTGCCACAGAAGCAGGCAAAAGCCACCCAGCAGCTGGCAGGAATGCACAAGCATACCTGGGCCTATCCTGAAAGGTGTTGGACATAAAGATACCTCTACTGTATATACAATCACTTGGAAGAACATTGCACTCAGACAGGGCAGAGGGCTGGCTGCTCTTCCTGCACCAGTACAGTCTCCCACAGATCTGATTACTACAGGGTCTTGGGACACCAGATAGAGTTACCTCCTTGTTACCTGAGTGCCCAATATTCACACAGTTACTGCAACACCCTAAAGAGGACCAGCAGTGCCAGTGAAAGGGTCGAGGAGACAGAAACAATCAGCTTAGGGCAACCATATGGCTAAAGGTAAGTCAAAGAACAAAACTGACAAAAACCAGGGAAATATGACTCCAATGAAATTCAGCAAGGTTAATACAGCAAGCCCTGAACAACCCACCACAGCTGAAACACATGAAAATGATGACAAATCTATATTTAGGAAAATGATGGAGATCTTTCAAGAAGAAATGAAATCAGTGAAAGCATACAAAGAATCCTCATTTTTACAAATAAAAGCATTGGAGAATACCATTAGAGACCTCCAAGCCAAGACAGCCCAACATTATCAGGAAAGAGACAAGGCAATGAAAGATTCAACGATTTGAAAGATTTGAAGATAAAGACAAGCAAATAGGAAAATGAAACATATAAAAAAATAAAGTTGTTCAAGACTTGAAATTGGAAGTAGAAGAAATAAAGAAAACACAATCGAGTTAATCCTGGAGGTGGAGAAACAAAGGAAGAGAACAGGAACTACAGACATGAGTATCAAAAATAGGATACAAGAGATGGAAGACAGGATCTCAGGCATGGTAGATTTGATGGAAGAAATCAGTACAACAACCAAAGAAAATGAGAAATCTAAAAAAGTTCTCACCCATAACATTCAAGAAATCAAAGACTCAATGAAAAGAAAGAACCTAAGAATTATGGGCATAGATGAAAGAGAAGACCCCAAACTCTAAGGACCAGGAAACATCTTCAACAAAATCATAGAAGAAAACTTCCCAAACTTAATGAAAGAGATGCCAATAAAATTCCAAGAGGCATACAGAACACCAAACAGATTTGATCAGAAAAGAAATTCCTCTCACCACATGATAATTAAAACTCCAAATATACAGAACAATGTTGAGGGAAGGTCTAATATTGATTCTGATACATTGAATTCAATGCTGAGATCTGGTTACTGCCCCTTCTGAGGCATTCTCTTGATTGGTTAATAAAAGTCACTTATGGCCAATTAGCTGGGCAGAAAGAGTATAGGAAGGTGGGACTTCCTGAGATCAGAGCAGGAACTCTGGGCACACACAGAGACTCGCTCCCTTTCGGCCGGGAGACACAGAAGGAGACAGACGTCTGGAGAAGGTGGGAAGGTACTCGCAGGCACATGGTGGTTTGGGATTTGGTGATCCAGGTAACTTAGTATAGCTAATTGAGAGTCTGCCCAGCTAAGGGCTAAGCGTTAAAACAGTAAAAGGTCTTGGTGTGTTTAATTATTGGGGAAAAGACTGCGGCAGCTTATAGGCTCTCAGTCTAAGCAGTCCCAGGCTGTTGGACTTCCAGACCTCTGGACTCCCCCAGAGTCCAGGCAAATCTCCTGCCAAGCCGCTGGTAATTCTACCTGCCTAATATAACAACTTATATTAATTAACAGAGTTTAGGTTACAGGTGGTGTAGGCCACCCTTGGTCCCAGGGTTCTTTATCCAGGATAAGTTAGGCAACCAGTTAAGGCACTTGGGCCAGGACGCCTGCTCCTCTGCCAAGCCACCGGCTACTCCACCAGCCTAATCTTACAATCTATACTTACTAATAACTACATTAATTAACTAATTTGCAATTTCAGAACAAAGAAAGAATATTAAAAGCTGTAAGAGAAAAAGGTCAAGTAACATATAATGGCAGACCCATCAGATTTACACCTGACTTCTCCTCAGAAACTTTAAAAGCCAGAAGCATCTGGGCAGATGTCCTACAAGCTCTGAAAGAACATAGATGTGCAGCCAGACTACTATACCCAGGAAAGCTCTCTATCAAAATAGATGGAGAATACAAGATATTCCATGACAAAATCAAATTTAAACATTATCTACCCACAAATCCAGCCTGACAGAGATTTTAGAAGGAAAATACCAACCTAGAGAAGATAACTACACCCAACAAAACAGAGGAAACAAAAAATTCCACTGCAGCTAAAACTAAAGAAACACGCAACCACCACCTACACCAAAATAATATGAAATAACAATCTTTGGTCATTAGTATCCATCAACATCAATGGACTCAACTCCCAAATAAAAAGACACAGGCTTACAAAGTGGATGAGTAAACAAGACCCATCATTTTGCTGCATACAAGACACAAATCTCACTAACAAAGATAGACACTACATCAGGGTAAAGGGCTGGGAAAAGGTTTTCCAAGCAAATGGACCCAGGAAGCAAGCTGGAGTTCCCATCTTAATATCAAATAATATAGACTTTCAACTGAAGTTAATCAAAAAAGATAGAGAAGGGCACTACATACTCTCTAAAGGAAATATTCATCACAATGGCATCTCAATACTGAATATCTATGCCCCCAAACAAGAGCACCTACATTTATAAAAGAAACTCTTCTAAAGCTTAAAGCACACATTGATCCCCACACATTAGTAGTGGAAGACTTCAACACCCCACTCACAACAATGGACAGGTCATTAAGACAGAAACCAAACACAGAAATGAGTCTAACATAAGTCATTAACCAAATGGACCTAACCGATATATACAGAATATACCCAAACACAAAAGAATATACCTTCTTCTCAGCACCCACATGGAACCTTCTCTAAAATTGACCATATACTCGGACACAAAGCAGGCCTCAACAGATACAAGAAAATTGAAATAAACCCTTATATCTTATCAGACCACCATGGAATAAAGCTGGACTTCAACAAAAACAGAAACAACAGAAAGTCTACACACTCATGGAAACTGAACAACTCTTTACTGGATGACTACTGGGTCAAGGAAGAAATAAAGAAGGAAATCAAAGACTTCTTAAAGTCCAACCAAAATAAAAGCACAACATACCCAAACCTATAGGACAAAATAAAAGCAGTGCTACGAGGAAAGTTTATTGCACTAAGTGCCTTCAAAAAGAAAATTGTGACAGCACATATTAGCAAATTAACAGCTAAACTGGATGAATTGGAAAAAAAAAAAAGAAGAAGAAGCAAACACTCCTAAGAGGAGCAGAAGACAGGAAATCATCAAACTTAGGGCTGAAATCAACAACCTAGAAACAAAAAGAATTATACAAAGAATCAATGAAAACAAGAGTTGGTTGTTTGAGAAAATCAACAAAATAGACAAAGCCAATTAACTAAAAGGCAGAGGGGAAAAAACCCAGATGTCCCTCAACCGAAGAATGGATTAAAAAACTGTGGTACATCTACACAATAGAATACTACTCAGCCATCAGAAACAACAAAATCATGCAAGGTGCAGGCAAATAGATGGAACTAGAGAAGCTCATCCTGAGTGAGCTAACACTGACTCAGAGGGATGTACATGGAATCTATTCACTTATAATCGGATTTTAGCCATATAGTACAGGGTAACTATACTACAACCATGGGACCAAAGGGAACATGAACATAAATTTGTTTCCTGTCATTGAGACACTTTCCCCTAGTGGTACTGCCTTATAGGCCTCCAGTTTATGAGGAGGCTCTTTGTCCTCATATGACTCCTGAACTGGGGTTGAGGACTGTTATGTAGGGACACTCCACTCCAAAGGAGTAGAATAAAAGGGGTAGGGGGTAGAGGGTGGGACTGAGAGGGGTGGAAAGAGGAGACGTAACCTGAAGTAATAAATAAATATTAAAAAAAACAAGATAAAAAGTGATAAAGGATGGTATATGTTTTCAACTACTGTACCCACCCTATGAACACTTACATGCAACTGGAAATATACACAGGGGTTTGGGAAGAAGGTGTTGGGGGAGAAGGGGAGAGAGCCTTATCAAAATCAATGAAACTTTCCTGAGATTGCTCAAGCCAAATAGATTAATTCACTTTGCTATTTCACTTATAACACATTCTCTATTCATATATATATATATATATATATGGATTTATTATTCTATTTTTAAAAAGGTCTTCTTCCTAGAGGAAGTGCATTATACTGATTAGTATTTAAATATCAGAGCTGTATGGAAAGACATTAAGGAGAACAAAGTGTTACAATGTTCTGCCTAGGGTACTAGAAGACAAGAAGAAAAGGCTAATTTGTGTTAAAGAAGGAAATAGATGACCTATTTATTTGAGGTTCAGCTTGTTTCCTTCTGAGTGAAGAATTTCTAATTATTCTAAGTTTTATTCTGTTTCCAGACCATCTCTATTTACATTACTATAATTGTTTCTTAATTTCTAAGATCCACATTTTTTTCTGGGAAATTATCAAATATAGACCCATGACATAATTAAATTAGCTCCCATTGTCTTCTTTAACAATTCCTATTTTCATACTTTTTTTAATTTTAAGATTTTTAAGTGAGTTTTTCTAGATAATTCTTGAGACAACATAGAATGAACATATTTAATACATTTTATATAAAGATTGTGGTTACTTTCTATATCCCTTGAATTTAATAAGCACAATTTTGTGACATAAAAGCTGCTTATATTATCAGTTTTTATGTAAATGAATACATAGTTTAAAGTTAAAGAGTACTTGCACCTGTATTTTCTATCCATATAATTACACAGATTTTTATTTTATTTTCACTTTTAACTGTATGAGTGTATTACCTTAATGTATGTATGTGTATTATATGTAAACCTGATGCCTGAAAAGGCCAAAAAGGTCACCAGGTCATCAGGTCCTTTGGAAGTGCAGGCAGTTGTAGAACAACATGTATGCGTTTGTTTCAAATCAAGGTCCTCTACATGAACAGCAAGGGTTCTGTTCATATCTATTACCTATCTGTCTGTCTGTCTATCTATCTATCTATCTATCTATCTATCTATCTATCTATCTAACTATCTATCTATCTGTCTATCTGTCTATCTGTCTATCTAATTTATCCTCTATCTATATCTATCTCTATCACCTATCTATCTCTATCATGTATCCATATCTACCTATCATCTATCTACCATCTCATCCATTTATTTATTATCTATGTATATCTATTTGTAATATCTATTGTAAATATATGCAAATATTAATATTTGCATATGCCTTAAAACCATTGAAAATTAATTATTGTGATCCAAATTGTGGATATAATATTTTACATTTGGTAGTTAACTGCAACTGATGCTGAGTTTATTTTGATCTTTTCAGAAACAGATTTTTTAGGACCCTTTGAAATGAATCAAATGAATCTAACTCAGAATTACACTGTATTTTCTGTGAGGTTTGTTCATTCATTTATTCCTCTGTTTCATACTTTCAAGATGATCTTCTAAAAACTTCAGAAGCACTAAGAGACATATTCTGTATCTGAAGATGTGCCTATTATGAAACTTGCCACTTGTTTAAAAAGCATTAACTTGCCTACTGATTTCAATGACAAATTTTCAATAGAAAAAGTCACTTGGAAATTCTGAGTGAAAGGCTGAAAAACATACCTTATGGTATTATTGTTATACTTTCTATACCATATGGAATGGCAGTACCTGTTTAACTTTGTCAACATTATAAAATACACATGCAAGACTTTGCAGGACCTGAGTAGTCATTTCTATAAATAAATAAAAACCTGTAAAAACTACTGGCATAATAAATAGAGTGCTTATAAATGTGTCACCATTTTACAGGTACCGAGATTCCTCTGTTATCTGACCATCTGGGCAGTTTGGGGAGAAGATGACCTTGAGGCAGATACATTGCTAAAATAGTAAAATTCTTTGTAAATTGTTTAAACAAGCGAATTCAGAGGCATACCTGTGAACATAATAAAACATCTGATCTCTTTGCTGGAAACAAATCTGTGCATTGCTACAGGCCCAACTATCAGCTTGTCTGCTGTACTCAATTCAGTGCTTCCTTGAATGTCTTTGGCAGAAAGAACAACAGCCCTATCTGAATAACTACAGTAGCTAGTGGTGTCTGGGACCAGGAGCGGTGTGCTGACATTGTCTCTCTAATGCAGAAATATAGGAAATCTGGCACAAGGGAGTAAAAGTAATTAACTTCCTTTTATACAAGAAGAAATGGGCACTGTCCTGAGCTCACAATAATTATGTAATCATAGATGGAAACTGTAATTTTCAAATACCAAGTCTGTTTTATTCTCACCAGAGCATAAAATTCCAGCAAGCCATAAACATAAAAATTGAAAAAAAACCAGCAAAGGACAAAAATCTCTGTTTATATAATACTTAAGTGGAACTCTGGTAACATTAACTTAAGGAGATATTTTAATTCTTCTAGTTCTACTTTAAATGAGGGGAAAAGTCATTTTTGGTGGAATGGGAAGAGTAACAAGAACATTTAGAATAAATGATTCTTTTTTATAGAAAGCATATAGTTAATCTCATGTAAAGATTTACTCTACATTTAGACTGAGATGTCAGAACCTTAGAATACCTGCACAGTGGGATCCAACTATTTCATAGAAACACACTTCTTTGCAGGTATTCCAAACTTGTAAATTATGATCCAATACCTATTAATTTTTTTGTCAACAAAGAAAACATCTGAATATCTAGATTACCTTAGTTAGCTTTCTTGGTTTTGACCTAAAAAAATCTGTCATAAGGCTGAAATGGAGAAATATTGCTTCTTGGCAGGTAATCATGTTATCTCCCTTCTTTTCCTGTATTCCCCTTGCTCTTTTTTAATATTTAATATAAACCCATATCTGCTACAGAAGGGAAAACCCTGCATTAGAATGTCCACTGATGTTGAATTCTCAATTACAGATGACATTTTAATATGATTTTAAATGGATGCAACTTCCCGTTTTCCTGAATGTTGTATTGGCTTTTGTTCCTTTCTTGCTATTTCTTTAACACAAAGCTAGAATATTAGTTCTGAATTTTCCTGCTGACTGTTGACTGATTAGTCATTGGAAAAATGCAATTCTAATATCAATTCTGTTAATATTCATGATGTTTAGAAACTAGCAAAAGCAACATCAAGCATCTAAAGGGTAGGGCAATATGGAATAGAGATCTACCTCTCTTGATTTTCTAGAAATGGGTGACATTTAACAGAAGCATTATAGGAACTTCCATATTGAAACCTGAATGGGAGGGATTTGGAAGCTGATGATTGATTTTGTTATTTCATTGTTGACCCAAGAAAGCTCTGACTTATGCTTAGAAGGAAGGTGTGTTGAAAAAAATAGACGCAACTTCACACAACCTGTGCTAAGACTAAGTGGCAGCAGGGAATCCAAGCACCCACTATCTGGTGAGCAGAAATAGACAACTGTGAGTAGGAAGAAGAATAGACTTTAAAAGTTACTAAAACCACACATTTTCAAAAAACTCTGCATTAATGTGGGTATTAGACAGTGTCCAACTTGAGTGCAGACTACATTCTAAAGGTGTTTTAGGGCATGGAATGAACAGATATGTGGAGAACTGAACATAGAAATTTACAACATAACTCACTCTTTGAATCTTACAATTCAGATGTATACCAAAGTGCTGCCTTATCCTACTGCTGGGAGTAGTGTAGCATTAGCGTCCTCTCCTGGGTACAAAGAGTTAAAACTAATTCAGTGGGAGGGTGGGGATTAAGGCAACTAAAGAGGTAATAATCATCTGAATGAGAGCAAAGCTGTGTCTTCTCTTCCGTTTCTTTGTACACACAACTGTCATTCCAAAGATAATTCTGAAGTTTGTCACAAAGCATTCATTTATTGACATTCCTGTAAACCTTAAAATTAATTCTATAAGCAGATATAGGTGGCATAAAGTGATTTAGGTCTAGAGATTGAGGGAAGCAACAAAAGATAGTGTTCAAATATCTGCACAGAAAATAGAAACTGGAAAAATGGACCCTGTGATTAAAGCATTGGTATAAAGAAACTAGTGGTGTAATGACAGCAGGCTCTCTATGCCACATTTCTGATTTCCTATTTGAGCTTGAATACCCAGACATTGTAGACATCCACATTACCAGATAAGAGACAAAGAAAGAAGCAAGCTACCCGACTCCTGAGACTCCTTACAAAACCAATTTTCTGATAATTTTGACATATGTGTGTGTGTAAAATATAAAATTTCCTCATGTCACTTTTTAACAGCTGAGTAATACTTCGTTTTGTAAATGTACAACATTTTCCTTAACCATTCTTCAGTTGAGGGAAATCTTTGTTGTTTTTAATTTCTGGCTATTATGAATAAGGCTGAAATGAACATGGCAGATCAAGATTCTTTGTGGTAGGATGGAGTGCCTTGTGGGTATATGGTCAGGAGTGGTAGAGCTGGGTCTTGAGGTAGATTGATTGCCAATTTTCTGAGTCAATATCATATTGATTTCTATAGTAGCTGAACAATTTAACACTCCTACCAACAATGAAAGAGTGTTCCCCTTGTTCCACATCCTTGTCATCATGGGCTGTCACTTGTGTTACTGATTTAGTCATTCTGGGAAGTATAAGATGTAATCTCAAATTAGGTTTAATTTGAGTTTCCCTGATGGCTAAGGATGGTGAACATTTCTTAAAGTGTTTTTCATCCATTTGAGTTTTCTCTATTTACAATTCTCTTTAGATCTGTACCTCATTTCTTAAATTGGACTGTTTTCTAGGTTTTCCTTGATATCTAGTTTCTTCAGTCCTTATACATATTGGATATTACTCCTTTATCAGATGTAGAATTAGTAAAAAAAAAAACAAAAAACTATGGGTGAGTGGGAACTGGCACAGGAGGAGTGTTCAGGTAGCTGGGATGGGATTAAGAAAGAAAGTGCAGGGAAAGACAGCTAGAATTGGGGGACATCTGGAGTTGGTGAGGAAACCTACTGCAGTGGAAACTTCCAACTGTGACTAGGATCTTACTGATGGTTTCAAGTAACCAGAAATATGAAGTCTCAATTGGCCATATCTTATAATCAGGCAAGGCTTCCAGGGTCAGAAATGGGTTACGGTATGTTGAGTTGTTGGCCAAGGGAATCTTTGGAGATCTCAAAACAACCAGGCTGATGGTTGGACAGAGGGTTCATCTCTATAAAGGGACAGTATGGCAACATCCACACATCCCATTAAAAGTGAAGAAGTTGATCTGGTGCCTACAAGGGGCCTTCATCTCCTTACTAAATGACAATGTTAAACTAAACTTAGAAACAGCCTCTTATGTAGGCATCTTTGTGTCTTAGTTCCATTGATTGAAGCAGTTTAATAACTTTAATTAATTAGGGTCAGACAATTTTAGAATAATTTCAAAACAAAAAAGTGTTACTTTTTATGGTTAATGTTGTGTACTTTAAAAGATACAAAATACAAAAGTAATTTTCTTACCACAATTTATATGAAAATCTATGCCTAAAATCCCTAACTGAAATCTTTCTTGAAATGTTCATTATAATCCAAGTTTGCCATTAATTCAATAAATTATCAGATACTTAATATTGCAGAGCACTGAATTAATCTATGAAGTTTGGGAAAAAAATAACACTGACTATTATGAGTACAAAAATGGAAATAAAGAATAGACAGGATTCCCTCCCCATCAAAGATAAAGAAATCCTGGGAAAGAAAAGGAAGAAAGATTGTAGGCATCAGTGGGAATGGAGAATAGCAGGATAACATGGCCCACTGAATTAACAAAGAAGGGATTTATAGGCTTACAGAGACTGAAGCAAGAAGCATAGGGCCTTCAGGGACCTCTACCAGGTCTTCTGCATATATGTTGTGACTATTAGCTTGATATTTCTGTGGGACTCCTTATTGTGGGAGCAGGTATGTTTCAACTCTTTTGCCTACACTTGGGACTCTTTTCCTCTTGTTGGGTTGTCTTGTCCAACTTCAGTGACAGAAGTTTTGCCTTGTCTCTTTGTAGTTTACTTTGTTGTGTTTGGTTGTTGTCTCTTAGAAACCTGTTTATATGTTTATTTATTAATTAATTATATATCCCAACTGTAGCTCCCTCTTTTTTCCAGGTCCTACCTCCCACCTTCTTCCAGATATCCTCACTCCCCTTCTCCTCAGAAAATGGCCCCTCAGGACATTGAGTGGCAACAGGGTTATGCTCATCCTTTTCCACTGATGCCATGAACAGTAGCCCTGTTAGCAGGAAATTATCAGAAAACACCCATCAGAGTCCAAGTCAGAGAAAGACCCTGCTCCATATGCTAGAGTACCCACATGATGACCAAGATACCTATTAGTTACATATGTGAAGGGGGACTAGTTCAGTTCATGCATACACTTTGGTGGTGCTTCAGTCTCTGTGACCTAGGACACCATGGACCTAGGTTAGTTGACTCTGTTGGTTTTCTTGTTGAGCACTTGTCCCCTCCCATTATGTCTACCTTCCCCCACCCAACTATTCCACAAGACATTCCACACTCTGCCTAATGTTTGACAGTGAGTATTAGCATATGTTTCGATCCTCTGTTCCATGGTGTCTCTCAGTGGATAGTTATAATATGCTCCTGTCTACAAGCATAACAGAATATCATTAACAGGGATAGGGGTTGGCTCTCTCCAATGGAGTAGGTCTCAGGTTTGGCCAGTGTTTGGTTGGACAGTCCCTCAGTCTCTACTATATCTGTATGTCTGCTACATTTATACCTTCACATGTTATATACAGGGTAAATTTTGAGTCTAAGATTCTGTGGTTTGGTTGGTTATCTGCATACACTAAAAGTCCTATCTGGCTAGAAGGTGGCACATTCAGGCTCCATATCCCTTGCTGGTAGGAGTTTCAGCTAGAGTCACCCAATATCCTCCTAATGGTCTGCCCTGTTCCAGGCCTCCATCTTGTCTCAGAGATGTCCCTGCCTCAGTTTCCCATTTCTTTCCCAGCCCTCTCACCTCCTGCCCCCTCAGTACCCACATCTGAACCCCACTCTCCTCTCTCTCCTACAGAGTTGCCTCTATTAGTCTACTTCCACTGTCTATTCTAATTCCCCTTCTGAGTGACATTCATGCATCCTAACTTGGACGTTCCGAATTACTTAGTTTTTTTGGGTCTGTGCATTGTAGGATGGTTATCCTGTACTATATAGCTAATATCAACTTAGAAGTGAGTACATATCGTCTGTGTCTTTCTGGGTCTGGGTTATTTCACTCAGGATGATGTTTTCTAATAATATCCATTTACCTGAAAAATTCATGATTTCCTTGTTTTTAATAGCTAAGTAGTATTCCAATGTGTAAATGTTCCATATTTTCATTATCCATTCTTTGGTTGAGAGAGATCTAGGTTGTTTCCAGTTCTGGCTGTTATGAATAAAGGTGGTATGAACATAGTTGAGCAGGGGTGGTTCAATATGCAGAAATCAATCAATATAATCACCATGGAAACAAAGTGAAAGAAAAAAAACCACATGATCATGTCATTAGATGCTGAAAAAGCTTTTGGAAAAATCCAACACTCCTTCATGTTAAAAGTTTAAGAGAGATCAGGATATAACGTGCTTACCCAAACACAATAAAGAGAATATATAGTTAGCCTATAGCTAACTTCAAAATAAATGGAGAGAAACTTAAAGAAATTCCACTAAAATCAGGGACAGGACAAGGCTTCCCAATTTGTCCTTATCTTTTTAATATAGTACTTGACATCCTAAAGGAAATCAAGAGGATAAAAATTGGAAAGAAAGAAGTCAAAGTGTTGCTATTTGCAGATGATATTATACTAAACAGAAGTGACCTCAAAACTATACCAGAGAATTTTATGGCTGATAAACAACTTCAGCAAAGTGACAGGATATAAAATTAACTCAAAAAATATCAGTAGCCCTCCTGTATACAGAAAACAAGGGGATGAGAAAAAAATTCGGGAGACAACATCATTCACAATAGCCACAAATAATATAAAGTATCTTGGTATAACTCTAACCAAACAAGTGAAAGACCTGTATGACAAGAACCTCAAGTCTCTGAAAAAAAGAAATTGAATAAGATATAGGAAGATTTAAAGATCTCCCATACTCATGGATCTGTCAGATTAATGAATGAATGAATGAGTGAACAAATAAATAAATAAGAGAAGAATCGAGTATCATTTTTTAAAAAGGAATTTCAGGGTTTGAGGAATACAGCTCAGTTGGATAGAACTGTGAAAGCACAGGCCTTGGTTCCAATTTCCAGCACTGTCCATTAATTAATTAATTGACCCAACTCTGTTCATCAATAGTACCAGCCTTTGAATTGCCCATGTATTATCTTGAGAGTTACATCAAGGTTCTATAGTGGCTTTCACAGACTTAGCTGTTGTTTAAAGCCTAGCACACCAACTAGACTTTCCATTACCATCCTGGATATGACTGATTTAAGGACAAAGTGTATTTATCCTGGACTGTGCTAGGAGACAAGTTCCATCATCCAGCCTACTCTGTCAGAGGCCAAAACAAAGTTACATTTATTTTCTTCTCATCTTTTCCAGCATTTCCCTTTGACCATCACTGCTCTAGCTAACATAACACTTTCAGTGTTTGTTTTACACATCTCTTTTTAGATCATAAGTCTTTAGCTTTGTCTGGTTGCCAGTTCGCTGCCTCAAAGCGAGGTGTTGAAA
The DNA here is from genome assembly GCA_907164525.1 of Lophiomys imhausi. NCBI lineage: Eukaryota > Metazoa > Chordata > Mammalia > Rodentia > Muridae > Lophiomys > Lophiomys imhausi. The sequence goes on from CAJQZJ010032563.1 coordinate 846,207, forward strand.
ATAAGCTTAATAATCTCTCTATTGCTCTGCAAACCCCAGAGGCTATTCTGCAACCAAAGAGCCTCACTTATCATCAATCTCATTGACCAAGGTGTTCCCACTGTTCTGATTCTGCCCCTCCCCGCTTTGCCTCAGTATTTCAGAAAATACTACTTGCAGAATTTTGGATACAACTGTGTTATTTGAAGCTAACTAGTGATAAATGGGCAATGTTAGTTTAAGTGCAAAGGATAAGATTAGAGAAAGAATCAGTCAGTATTAGTGATTTTCTCTTTTCATTCCATTTTAAGCAATTTATCACTCCATAAAGGAATCTTAAAAATCTTTCCAGCCGGGCGGTGGTGGCGCACGCCTTTAATCCCAGCACTTGGGAGGCAGAGGCAGGTGGATCTTTGCGAGTTCGAGGCCAGCCTGGTCTACAAAGCGAGTCCAGGACAGCCAGAGCTGTTAAACAGAGAAACCCTGTCTCGAAAAACCAAAAAAAAAAAAAAAATCTTTCCTATAAGACAATAAACAGCCACTAAGATGAAAGAAAAGGAGCATATGGAAGATACTAAGTAACCAAAATCAGAATGACTAAGAAAATGAATGAGTGAGTGAATTCTTCTTAGGTTAGTAATAAACATTATACAGTAATATTAAAATTTCCAAACATTTTTGTAAATGCTTCATATTCAATCTAAATTATTTCAGCATTTATGTTATATATGCATTTACCTGCAATTTAATAAATATCAAATAATTTATTTACATACAATTAAAGTTTTTACTTTTTTAAATTAAATATTTACATTCCCTGAAAAAAATTTTTGTAATTATCATAACGTGTTTTATGTCCTTTATTAGATTTTTGTTTTTATATGTTAGTAACTTTCCCCTTTATATTCCATCACAACTATAAAATGAGATGATCCATCTAACAGAGATAGATCTCTCTCTGTCTCTGTATCTCTGTCTCTTGGTCTCTGTCTTTCTCTGACACCCACATACACACAAATACACATGACTTTAGAGGTAACAATGACATTCATAGATGCTTAGTCAGACTTTGGGGTCCATCTTGGTAACTACTCGTAAAAATTATCAGTCAGGATGTGATTCATGTGCTATCATACAAATTACTTCTGTTATATAAACACAGTACAAATGTGGTCTATAGAGTCTAACTCTTTTGACATAATATCACACAGATTTTTATATAATGGCAAAAAACATCCTGAGCAATGTTTATATTTAAGAAGTTTCAGAAATTGATAGCTGCTGGAGGTAGATGAGACAGTGTCCTTCAAGGATGTGGTCCCTGAGAGGATACTGAAACACCAGTAGATGGTCTTGACATCAATGCACATGAAAGTACCAGTAAGTAAACTCAATTAGTGTTACAAATAATAGAACACATAAAGGTGAAAGGGGAAGTGGTCAGGATATAGGTAAAGAATTGAAGGTGAGGGAATAGGTAGTAGATTTATACAAAATATAGTATATGTACATATCAAATTCTCAAACAATAACTATTTTAAAATAAGAAATATGATGCTTCCTATTACATACTGATTGTAAAATTGAGGAGTGGTAACCTCATAGTGCTAAGCCTACTTAAAATTGCAGGTATCTGTACTTTTAAACTAAAGTAAAGAGAATTACAGTAAATCACATGGTATATAGACATATATTTGTATATGTATGTATATATGTTGTCCATCCTTCTTTCCTTCCTTTCATCCTTCTTTCCTTCCTTTCTTCAGTAGGGAGTTAGATTAATATAAATTACATTTAGAAAATATCTAGGGGTTTCTGATATAGTCTCTTAATTCGGGGCATGACGATCAACTTGGCTGTGAGCAATTAGCTTATCAGCTTGTGGAAAAACTAGGTTGAAGCCAGGAAAAGCAGGAAAGACTTAATGAACTAAAAAACAAGGTTGAAGCCAGGAAAAACAGGAAAGACTTAATGGACTAAAAAACAAGGTTGACCAGGTGAAACAGGAAAGACGTAATGGACTAAAAACAAGGTACTTGGCCTGGCATTGTTTTCAGCTGCTAAGTGGGCAGAGCCAAATTAAGCTGAAGCAGGTGGAACAAAGAGAGATCCTATTTAAGGACAAGTGGATGGAGCCAAGAGAGCTGCATGCTAGAGATCCCATGCTAGAGCGCCCCATGCTAGACAGCTCTGATGCTAGCAAGTCCTCACACTAGACAATGAGTAGTTTGTATCCTCTGATGGATAAAGTGCTGGTAAACTGATGGCCAGATCACCCTGAGGCAGAAATGAGCTGGTGAACAGAGAAAGCCTCAGCAAGACAGCAAAAGGCCAAGAACTCAACCCTGTGGCTCAGCTTTTGCCTAGAGGGGTTTGACCTGTCCGAACAGTGGCCTGAACAAAACTGTGGCCGGCTTTAAAGACTGAGGCAGAGAGGCAGAGTTGCTGATACGAAGGAAATAAGTTGGCTTACAAATGGCTGAAGTCTCCCAGAGAGAAGAAAACCTCAAGCCTTATTTTAGGTGAAACCACTATAGCCAATTTACCTTGACAAATTTACATCTGAGATATTCCAGAAAAAAAGACTGCTAAATGCATTAAAGGGTCTACCACAGAGACTGTGCTCCTGACGATGGAGGACCTGCCCCAGAGACTGTATCCTTCTAAAAGGTTATGAAAATAGTTATAATAGTTATCAATAGGTTTAGTGGTTAGGTCATAGGGGTTGTAGGAATTTGTAGGGTAATAGTTAAGTGTTTGTATTTGGTATAAGTGAATATAGTTACTAATAAATAAATATTTAATAATTTTAAAAATTTGGGTTATATCCTTCCTTCCTTCCTTCCTTCTTTCCTTTCTTCTTTCTTCTTGCTTTCCTTTTGTATTTATTTTTGGCCCTCACACTCTTCCTTCCTGTTTTCTTTTCTCCCATCAATCTTCATAATAAAGCAGAAAGTTCCATGTAACCATCACTCTATGTAGTGGCCAAAACCTTCATAATCATTGGTAGCCTCCCTACCCCTATTCCATGCTATGATCTGGCTCCTCCCAAATTATTTCAATACTCTATGTTCTAGTCTCTCATTTTCATTTCAAACTTATCTAATTAAAACCATTGTTATTTCACAAAAGGTGAATGTAAGTGAACTGACATACATTTACTTTCTCTAAGTATTTAACAAAGATAACTATTCCTATGATTTGGGGAGGATCATTTATTTTCCTTTTTGTGCTACTAAGATTCTTTCATTGATGAGGAACACTATAATTCATTAGTTTATGTGATGATATAACTAGTTCAGTTTATTCATTTACTCTTCCACTGTAGAGTATTTAGGCCAATTGATCACTTGTGCATTTGGAGAGATTGATCAACTGTGTACTGTTATACCATTTTATGTAGTTTAATGATTACACAAAAATCTAAAGCATATTCCTTTTTCATTTACATTTCCCTAGTTACTAATTAAGTGGACTTTTGACAAAAAGTCCTTAATTTTGACAGTAGTACATTTACTAATTTTAGGATGTAATACTATATACTGCTTATGACATGTATTTTTAATCGTTAGAGAATGGGATGATTGTTTCAAGAAGTCTATAATCATGAATTGGGATTATGCTTGAGTTTAATTTTCCAATATAAAGTTTTAGAATAAACTTATCAATACCATAAAATAAGCTGGGTTTATGATTAAAATTTTGTTAATTCAATATACTAATTTTGACTGATCTGAAATCTGTATGAAATTTAGTCTTTCTTACTAATTTTACAACTGTTCCAGTTTTCTTAACTTCCTAAAGAAATGTTTCATTATTTTTACTTTCTTATAAGGACTTTTTCTACATCTTGGTTTATTGATTATGAGATATTGACTATTCTTCCAAGCTTCATCCTTTCTACATGACTGAGGTTGCTACTAAGAAATCTACCTGAGTCTTGATGTATTGCCTATACCCAGTTACATTTTCAGTTATTACTTTTTCTAATAACTCATCTAAAATGTGAATTTTTATAGAAAATTTTGCATGTAAACATATATCATATATATATATATATATATATATATATTTTATATATTTGTCATCAAATGAATCTTCCAGTACTGGGATTGGGTTACAAAGTTCTCTAAACCAACAAGATCATTGAGTTGTTGGTCTAAGGTATCCCATTGGAATCCAGGCTGTTGCCAAGACAATAGTGTTCTTCACAAACTGACTCAACTCATTGAACATGAAGAAGTCAAGCTTGTGCCTATATAGAGAGTTCATCACTGTGTTCTAGTGTCTTTCTTTTGCATGCTTCCAAGAGAGAAACAAAAACACCAAGCCAGCCAAAAAGTCTTTGATGCACAATAGTGTCCTGACTGTAAGATATGCCAGGGAAATGGTTGGGCAATGCTTGTGATAGTAATCAACCAATATCTGACTTGATTTATGACCACTCTATGAGATGGAAAATATGCCCGACACTGCTTTTGTTACCAAGAGCCAAGAGGCTAGATAGCCCAGGGAAAAATCAAATGTGTTTAGTCTAAAACATGAGATAAAGAGAGAGAGAGAGAGAGAGAGGATAGATAATATATAGATAGATGATAGATAGATGGATGGATGGATGGATGGATGGATGGAAAGAAAGAAAGAAAGATGATAGATAGATAGATAGATAGATAGATAGATAGAATAGAGAAAGATAAAATAACTCCTAATGGGATTCTCCTATCATCAAGGAAGCCTCCTCCTGCAGATGATGGGAACAAATATGGAGATCCACAGCCAGATATTATACAGAGAAAGAAAGACTTGCAATACTCATCTCTAAAAGGAGTGTCTCCCTACAACCCTCCCCTTAGGGCTCATAATACCCTGAGGAAGAGAAAGCAGAAAGTATATAAGAACCAGAGGCAATGGAGGAAACCATGAAAGGAAAGTTCTCTAAACCAACAAGATCAAAGCACATCTGAACTCTTAGAGATTGGGCCAGCAAGCACAGCGCCCGCACATGTCTGCACTAGGATTCTATGTATATATTATGACTCTGGCTTAGTGTTTTTATGGGATTTGTGAATGTGCAAATAAGTGAGTTTCTGACTCTTGTGCCCATCCTTGAGCTCTTTTCCTTCTGTTGGGTTGTCTTTTCCAAATTCTATGTGATTGTTTTTATTTTGTCTCCTTATATTTCATTTTGTTATGTTTTTTTTTTTTTGTTAACCATTAGAAGACTGTTCTTCTCTAATGAAAGACAGACAGGGAGTAGATCTGAATGGCAGGAGAGATTAGAAGAAACAGAGAGCTGGAGGAGATGGCTCAGCGGTTAAGAGCACTGGGCTGCTCTTTCAGAGGTCATGAGTTCAATTCCCAGCAACCACATGGTGGCTCACAACCATCCATAGTGAAATCTGGTGCCCTCTTCTGGCCTGCAGATATACCTGCAGACAGAACACTGTATACATAATAAATAAATCTTAAAAAAAAAAAAGAAGAAACAGAGAGGAGTGGAATGGGATGTTATTAGGATATATTATCTGAGAGAAGAATCTATTTTCCATAAAAGGAAAAAATAGTTTCAAAAAATATAACCTGACATAAATATTAAGAGAGCACAGAAAGATGTAAGTTAAAGAGTAATTTTATAAGAATAGTGGCTAAGAATCAAAGAACACTAATTCTAGAGTTGTGAATACTCTAAGACTGATAAATGAAAGTGTTATAATATTATATACATGATTCACAAAACATTAACCTTGAAGCATCAAAGTAAGACTTATTTTTTCCCCCTTTTCCATGAAAGAAATACTGAATATCATCATCAAATTCACATGTTCATGGTAGGTTAGTATGTGCAACTTCAACTCTATCTTTGGGGTGACTCTGGTGTAGAATGAGGGCAAGTCTTGTTTTGAATACGATTAATAATGAATTTTTTATAGACACAAAAAAACTGAATTAAAATAATGAGATTTTTAAAATGCCCCACAGCTTTTAAATATTCAGTTCCCTTGTTAAAATATAATAATTATCTTGTTACACTTTTTAAATAATAAAAATGAATTACATATAGTCATTATTTTTTTAATAAAACAATTAAAGATTTAATATATTCTTTAAGACAACCCATGTATATCAACCAAAGTTTAGGTACTGCGGAATTAGTTACTTTTTTAGATAAAGTAATGTTATGCTGTTGAAAGTTTTCTAAATGAGCTAAAACTTTTGTTTTAATTTTTTAGAACGATGCTTATCTCACCTCTTTCTATACAATATTTGAAATTCCAAAGATTTACATAATAAAACAGAAAGCATGATTAATAAATAATAAGCTTTTACCAGGGAAAATTAATAACTGGAAAAGTTCTTTCATAGGATTTAAAAGTATTTATATGAACCACAGGGTAGTTTTATTAGAACAAATTTGGAGATTTAATTTTAAACTTCCTCAAAGTTAAAGAAAAAAGACCAAGTAGATGGTTAAAAATACTTCCTGTACTGAGATTGAAACATTGCCTTTCTTTAGGGAAAATTACAACTTTCCTTAGTTCTAAGGACTTTAAAAGTGTTGAATTGACCAATGTGAGTATAAAACAAGTTTCATGCTGTATTTTCCCACTTCATAGAGTGTTTGTCTATTTGCTTGTTGTTTGTTTGTTTTTAACCTGATCCAAGTTGTAGGGCTAATCATTATCATTGTAACTTAAAGCAATGTTAGGGAAAACTCACTACAACAGTAGAGCAGTGTACAGTGCTGTTAATCTCCTTTAATCTGAAAATGTATACAGGACCTCAAGAACTGGATGATTTCAATCACTTTCAAAATTATTTTCTAAGAACATTATGTTTCCAAATTAGATGTTTAAGTAAGAAGCTTAGCTCAATGGTACAGCATCTCTCTTGCATATTCATGGAACAGGTTCAATCTAAATATTTTCCATGCTTCACCACAAACTACTAAAAGTCTTTTGCCAGCAAGTCTCTTCTGGGATGTCTGTCCCCATGGCTGTCATAATGGATCCATCAGACACTACAGTTTTATAGGGGGAGTTGCAGTGAGGACTTAAGTCTCTTAGATCAGCCAGGGTCATACATATCTCTGTAACTCTGGCCCAAGTACCTGTAACTCAGAAAGGACCTTGCTGGTGGCAGTTATTGCTATTCTAACTCAGAGCATTCATAACCTCTCTATTCTTAACCTGGTACCAGGAGACAGACAAGAGCTTTTGTCCAGAGCCCTTCAAGGTAAAACCATTCTGACCCATGCCCACTGACAGTTTGTGGAGGCAAACAGCACAGGAGAGCTGAGGTCTTTCTTTTTACTTTGTGCTAAATTGTCTCAGCCAGTGAATAAAGCTTTGTTCTTTCCTGTAGCTTGCCTCATTGTCTTAATTTTCCACCTCAACACTTGGAAGCTGAGCAAACCATTCAGTGTCACTTTTCTCTGGCTGAAATCTGAACTATAGAGTAATTCAGCTTGTTGACTTAAATGGAACATATTTGAGTTCAATATTTTGAATAACCACTGAGTCAATAACAAAAGGCCTTGTTGAACTGACTTACAGTGACAATGAGCAATTGAGCCTGAAGCAGTACCAAAGGGCTGAGGTTAAGTGGGATGTTAAGATACTGTGATCAAAGTGCATGTTAGTATAGTATCAGACAAGGGACTCACTTCAGTTAATGCTAAATCAAAATGTTGAAAAGTATGGGAGAAAAATAATAGGCAACTATGAAGGTCAAAATTTGAAGCAAGCAATTAGAAGACACGAAAAAGACAGAAAGGATCTGGATGTATCAGGTCCAAGGGAACATTCTGACCCATGCCCACTGACAGTTTGTGGAGGCAAACAGCATGAGAGAATTGATGCTATGATGGCAAAAAGCATAGTCAAATAAAGCATGGTTATATTTAAATTCCAAGGAAAGAAATCAAAATGAGTTCATAAATTGAAAAGCACAAACCCAAGCAAGAATGAAACAAAAGAAAGCACAGGGTCTGGTGGTGGTTTACATTAGAAGATGAAAATAGTATTTAAAGGTAGAAGGAAGTAATGCAGAGACATATGAATAACAGGAGATATATGGTGAGTCATCAGTGATGGACAATGGACAGACCACAGAGTTAGAGGTAAGACACATTGAGTTTTTGGAAGGACTTCCCCATAAACATCTGGTCCAGATGTTGTGTTGTTAAAATATGATTCCAAAGTGGCTAGGAATAAAAAGGAGATGTATTTCTTAGTCCAGCTGATTAAACTTTGTTAAAACTATTCAAAATACAGCTCCCATCAGTTACTCTCTTGGCTTTGAAAGGTACTGTCTGGTTCTATTAACCTCTTAGACAACCTTTCTCTAAACTGATCAGAATATCTAACATAAATACTCACAGGGCATTTTTCAATGTGTCCAGCTGAATTTACTGTAGTTAATTACAATGGATTTACTGTAGTTAATTACAGCGGGAGTACAAACCAAATTAAGCTTGGTTACATTGACCTTCTTTTTTAAGATTTATGTATTTATTCAAGTTACATCCTAACATTCCAATTGCAGATCCCTCCCTCCTCCCTACCTGGTCCCACCCTTCCACCCTCTTTGCCCTCTCCCACCTCTCCTTCTCATCTTTTTTATAGCACTAATTGGTGTGTTCATAATTGACCATGTGCAAGGGGCTGAGACAGCCCACCCTATTACTATTTCAGCAGTAAGGCAATGAGTGGTTCTTTATGCTCTCCTGGGTATTATGTTCATTCATGAACCATTACTGTATCTATATTTCTGTGATGAAGGGCTCACTCAAAAGAGTGGAAAAAGGGATTTGATTGCTGAACCCAAATTCTCTTAACTTCAAAATATTGAATAATTTTTAAAACATTTGTCTGAATTGCTCTATGGAAGTTGCTCTTTCTGATGTATTTTACAGAAAGAAACCTAAAGAAGAGACTCTACATTAATATGACAAAGTAATAGGAATTTAGGTAGCTATGGAATAGTGTTTTCTATTTACAGACTAATGAAACCATTTTCTTTACATTACTAATTTAATATTCAGTCAAACTTTCATTGCAGTCTGAACCATGCTAAGAGTATTATTGATTACAGGATACATATTTTTCCTTTTTAAACCACCAAGTTTGTATAGTAAAAATGAAATAACTTTTAAGTTTTGGATATCTATATAATTGCACATTATCTGTAATCATTAAGTTTCTATGCAATTTTGCCTTACGTAGTCCCAGGAATATGGGTTATGGATATTTTATATTTCTTCAATGTATTGAAGTAAATGATTCAGAATACATGATTCATTAAGTGCTTATTAAATTTTGTATCTCAAATAAGGCTTTAGATATATTTCCTAAGGTATATAAAAATATGACACTTCTTTAAGGTGCTCAGAAACTAACCTAATGTAAAAAGAATATTTAAGCTGTTTCTAAAATAGGTAAGAAATTAATTCAATAGTATTGTACATGACTGAAATTCATATGACACTACAAATAGCATGGATAAAGAAATTATTTTCTATCATTTGTTCAAGTGTATACAAATATGTAATATAAAAATAATAAATAACTTTTAAATAAAGTCAAAGAATATATCAAAAGTATCGTAAACCAAGACCAAGTAAGCTTCACCCTAAGAATGCAGGAACTGTTCAACATATGAAAATCCATCAACATAATCCTCCATATAAACAAGCTGAAAGAAAAAAAAAACACATGTTCATCTTGTTAGATGCTAAAAAAGTAGCTGACAAAATCCAACACCTCTTCATGCTACAAGTCCTGGAGAGAGCTAGCATACAAGGACCATACTTAGAAATAATAAAGCTAATATACAGCAAGCCAGTAGCTAGCATCAAATTAAATGGAGAGAAACTTAAAGCATTTCTTCTAAAATCAGGGACAAGGTAAGGATGCAACCTCTCCCCATATCTCTTGAACATAGACTTGAAGTTCTAGCTAGAACAATAAAACAACTAAAGGAGAACAAGGGGATACAAATAGGAAAGGAAGAAGTCAAATTATCCCAATTCACAAATGATATGATAGTATACATAAGTGACCCCAAAAATTCCACCAGAGAACTACAACAACTTCAGTAAGGTGGCAGGATACAAAATCAATTTAAAAAATCAGAAGCCCTCTTTATATAAAAGATAAATGAGCTGATAAAGAATTTAGGGAAACAACACCCTTCACAATAACCACAAACAATATAAAATACTTGAGGGTAACTCCAACCAAGCAAGTGAAAGTTCTGTATGACAAGATTTTCAAGTCCTTGAAGGAAGAAATATATGAGGACATCAGATGATGGAAAGATCTCCCATGTTCATGGATAGATAGGATCAACATAGTAAAAATGGCCATTTTACCAAAAGCTATATATAGATTCAACACAATTCCTACCAAAATACAAACACAATTATTTACAGATTTTAAAAGAACAATTCTCAGCTTCATATGGAATAAAAAATAAATAAATAAAATAACTAAATCAATCCTGTACATTAAAACAACATCTGGAGGTATCACCATCCCTGATTTCAAGCTATACTACAGAGTAATAGTAATAAAAACAGCATGGTACTTGTATAGAAACAGACCAGTTGATGGACCCAGAAGTAAATCCACACACCTATGGTCCTTAATTTTTGACAAAGAAGTCAAAACCATACAGTGGAAAAAGGACACCATCTTCAACAAATGGTTCTGCCCTAACTGGATGTCAGCATGTAAAGGAATGCAAATTAACCCATACATATCACCTTGCACAAATTTAAGTTCAAGTGGATCAAAGACTCAAACATAAAGCCTGACAAACTAAATATAAGAGAAGAGAAAGTGGGGAAAAGCCTCAAACTCATTGACACAGGTGACAACGTCCTAAACAGAACACCAATAGCTCAGGCTCTAAGACCAAAATCAATAAATAGGAACTGACGAAACTGGAAAGCTTCTGTAAGGCAAAGGAAACTGTCATTGGAACTAAACGGCAAGCTACAGACTGGGAAAAGATCTTCAGCAACCCCACATCTGACAGAGAGCTAATATCCAAAATTTACAAAGAACTCAAGAAATTAAATGCCAAGAAACCAAATAATTCAATCAAGATATGGGTAATAGAATTAAACCAAGAATTCACAAAAGAGGAATCCCTAATGGCAGAGACACTTGAAGAAATGCTCAGCATCCTTAATCAGCAGAGAAATGCAACTCAAGATGATTCTGAGATTCCATCTCACACCTGTCAGAAGGGCTAAGATCAAAAACTCAAATGACAGCACATGTTGGTGAGGCTATGGAGAAAGGGGAACACTCCTCCATTGCTGGTGAGAGTGCAAACTTGTACAACCACTATGGAAATCAGTCTGGCAATATCTTAGAAAACATGGAATAGTTCTACCTCAAGACCCAGCCATACAAATTCTGGGTATACATCCAAAAAATTACTCACCAATCCACAAGGACACCTCCTGATCTATGTTCATAGCAGTTTTATTCATAATAACTAGAAACTGGAAAAAAAACAGATATCTGTGGGTTGTTTGGATAAAAAAAAAACTGTGGCACATTTAAACAATATAATATTACTCAGCTATCAGAAACAATAAAATTATGCAATTTGCAGTCAAATGGATGGAACTAGAAAAGCTCATCCTGTGTGAGCTAACCCAGACTCAGAAAGATGCACATGGCATCTATTCACTTATAATTAGATTTTAGCCATGTAGTACAAAATAACTATCTTACAACCAACACCCCAAAAGGATTAAGAACATAGACTTTGTTACCTGTTAGTAGGACATTTTGTCCTAATAGAGTAGCCATATAGGCCCCCAGTGCAAAAGGAAGCTCTTAACACCATATGACTGTTGTACTGAGGAGAGCTGATATGTAGGGGCAACCTACTCCAGATAGGTGTGAGAGGGTGGAAGATTGGGACCAGGAAGGGCGGAGGGAGGGTATTGTTATGGAGATGTAACTTTAAGTAATAAATAAACAAAAAATACATAATATAGAGAAGGATGAGGAGAGACAGTTACTAGTTACTATCAGGTTTTTTAATAATGACTTAATTAGAGACTTTTCTAAAACATACTTCTGCATGCTAGTATAAAATGCTGAAGGAAAACTTTAGACTTCCTAAACCTCAAATATAAGGTTGTAGCAATTGGAAACATCAGGATGAGTATACCAGAATTAATTTTGGAAGTTTAATTTCACAATTATAGATTACAAAAATAAATTTCATGAAATTAGATAATGTTGTTAGTGGTAGGTTACTTCAGAAATTTCTGAAAATATACTTGGTTTTAAGAGTCACAGTCTGATAAGACATGATTTTGATGACACTGTTTGTAGATCCTTAGTCGCAAACCAGTGGAGGGAAAAGCCATTTGTTCATATTGCTTTGCACAGGATGGTTTTACTCTGTGATTTCCTCATTATGATAAAAAATATTATTTTATTCAAGTAGTTTTGAATTTAAGAGCTTATGGTAATTCATGTGTGTGTTTGTATGTGTGTGTTTGTGTTTTGTACATATGTTCTTGTGAGTGTGTGCATGCACATATGAATGTAGTTACACATACATGTGTATATCAGTAATGGCTAGAAGTTGGTGTTGGCTGTCTTTCTCGATTACTTTCTGTCTTATATTCCTTTTCTAAAGATAAGGTCTCTCACTTAATCTGTGTCTCATGGATCAGCTAGACTTGAACTTCAGGATCTTCCTGTTTCTGTCACATTACTACTGGTGTTACAATGCCCAGCTTTTACATGAATCCTGGGAATCTATAAACTCAGTGCGACCTCACCCTATCCCCAAAGTCCTTTAAATTATGTCATATATTCTGATCTTCTTCACACATTCATTGACTGTTAACAACCCATTCATCTGTTTAAAATTCTTGTAGAATGTTTTACAAGTTTAAGAATGATGACCCTAAATAAAACTGGGCTGGATCTTTTCCCCTTAATTTTTCAAACTGTTTATAATATCTGTAAATTGAAAAAGAAAGGGAATACAATAAATTAAATATAAGTGAAAACCTCCTCATACATCTAATTTACTAAAACATGTCTGTTTGATTTAAACTGATGCATCTTTTATGAGCATTGAAATTCTCAAAATTGAAAAACAATAAGACTGCAAATTCACTTAAAATATCATTAGCGCATTTTCACTGTAATTCAACAATGTTTGAAGTTATAAATGTTACTATATTGTCTTCAAATTTAGAGTTTTAATTAATTTTCTACCCTTTTAAACATTGAAAATTGATTAAAGTAGTTGGTGGTAAATCTTATCATTGTCACTATAAACAGTAAATCACAAAGACATAATTACTGAGGTGGTTAGAAAGATAATGACGAGATTTACCTTCTTCCAAACAATGACATACTTAACTCATTGAGCTAATTCAATTACTCACACAACTATCATTTCCTGTAAACTGTCCTTACATTACTGCGTTAAATCTAGATTAAAAATGATATCACTCTTTATCTAGAAAACTACCTGACTCTTTTTTTTTCCTTTATTTTTTATTTCTTCAAGTTACATCTCAATCGCAGTCCCCTTCCTATTCCACCTCCAGACCCACCCTCCCACCCTCAACCTCGCATCCTCTTCCCTTTTTTTTTTCTTTTAAGTTTAAGGTATATCTTATTTCCCCCTACAGTTTCCCCTTTCAGTCCAACAACTGGCTCTTTCTCTTATAATAATAAATAAAATACAGTACAACAGAGGTAATTAGGCCACAGTTATGAGGGTTATATGGCTTAACGTACATTCCCAATGACCAGTCCATATGTATTTGGTACCTGACTTTAACATTCTACTATCTAAACATCTCCATGAGTTTAAAGTTCTATATCTGACTCAACACTCATACTAACTTGCAACACAATTTTAAAAGTATCTTCTTAGATCTATAACACTCTCTTGACTCCTAAACAACTCAAAATTTAATTATGAGACTCTAGCTATCTGTTCTTCAACCACCTCAGAGACCTGAGAGGGATAAATATATCTGATTTTATAGGAAATACAGGCCTTGCAGCTTCCCAAACTAAGAAATGACATACCAGTGGCTACCTGGAGAGTTCCCATTTTCTCTTCATACATTACAGCATCGATCTTCAGTCATTTGGCCCCATTTCTCTGACAGACATTGATTGTAGAGCAGGGGATATGAAGGACTTGCCTACCCTGTCTTGGCAGAGCTAGGCTGTCGACTTACCTGCTTCCAGGTTTTGTCCTTTTTGGACAGCATTCTGTCTACAGTTGGAGCAAGGGGCTTTTCCTACCAAGAGATAGGCTTGCAACTAATTCAATCATTTCCCACTGGAGATTCTTCGATGCTCATCTTCTACTTGGAGGAGAATAGGGGGTGCTGTCAGGAGTTGATATATCTTGACATAAAAAAATCCAAAGTTACGAAAACATATTTGAATGCCATATTCTACAGATCTCTTGAGATTTTTGAAGAGGCCCTATCTATCTCTTATATTAGGATAAGCAGAAGTTGCTTGTCTCTTAGCAGCTTTATTTCTGATTAGCTTAGCAAGTAACTATAATAGGCTGTCATAGTACCTAACAGAATGACTGGCTTGCATAACCATTAGTTTGCATTTCTTAATTATCCTAAACAGTTTATGACAATTAGTAGTAAAAGGCCGAAACATCACATTTCATTTTTTTTCTTTACCTCCTAACCCTTCCATCCCATTTCTCTGGGGTGGGGTGTCCTTATATAACAGTCCCTCATCTCAGTTGAGAGGTCGTATGAGGGCCAAGAACCTCTTCATTCATTGGGGATCTACGAAGCAGTACCATCAGTGAAATGTGTCTCGTTGCCCAGGAGAGAGAACTACTAAACAAACAAATCAATAAGCATACAATAGATAAAAAAGACTTAAAAAATAGAAAAAATATAACTAATATATAAAAAATAAATAAAAAATAAGAAGTCTATGTCCAAGTTCCCTTTGGTGTGTTGGTTGTAGTATGGATACCTTCTACTATATAGCTAAAATCCTACTATAAGTGAATAGATGCCATATGTGTCCTTCTGAGTCTGGGTTAGTTCACTCAGGATGAGCTTTTCTAGTTCCATCCATTTGGCTGCAAATTGCATAATTTCATTGTTCCTGATAGCTGAATAATATTCCATTGTGTAGATGTACCACAGTTTTTTAACCCATTCTTCGGTTGAGGGACATCTGGGTTGTTTCCAGTTTCTAGCTATTACAAATAAGTCTGCTATAAACATAGATGAGGAAACTTCCTTATGATTCCATGAAGAGGCATTTGGGTGTATACCCAGAAGTGGTATGGCTGGGTCCTGAGGCAGAGCTATTCCAAATTTTCTAAGATATCGCCAGACTGACCTCCATACCCTACTCCATTTCTGGTGGGAATGCAGGCTTGTGCAACCACTATCCTGACTCTTAATTAAAAAAAAAAAAAGACACGAAAAAAAAAAGGAAAGAAAAAATAAACAGCTGGGCGGTAGTTGTGGCACATACCTTTAATCCCAGCACTCAGGAAGCTGAAGTAGGCAAATCTCTGTGTCTTTACGATCAGCCTGATCTACAGAGCTGGTTTGAGGACTATCTTATCTTGAGCAACCAAACAAAAAGAAGGAAGGAAGGAAGGAAAAAAGAAAGAAAGAAAGAAAAATTCAAGTAATAACCAATTGGATATTTTATTTTATTTTTGATGATACTCATAGATAGGTGCCTAGTCCAATTGTCATCAGAGAGGCTATCTCTCACAGCTGATGGGAACAGATGTACAGACTCACAACCAAATATTAGACAGAGCTCAAGGAACCCTGCCAAACAGGGGAGGAAGATTAGTAGAAGCCAGAAGGGTAGAGGACACCAGAAGAATACCACCCACTGAGTCAACTAAGCAGAATTCGCATGGGCTAGCTGAGACTAAAAGTAGCAATCACAGAGCCTGAATGGGTCTGCACTAAGTCCACTTGATATGTGTCCTGGTCGTGTAGCTCAGTGTTTTTGTGGGAATCCTAACAGTGAACAGTGGGAGTGTTGTGGGGGGCTGAAATCCTTTGCCTGATCTTGGGACACTTTTCCTCCTACTAGGTTGCCTTATCCAGACTTGATACGTGGGTTTGTGGCCAGTCTTATTGTATCTTGCTAAGTCATATTCAGTTGATATGTCTGGGAGACCTGCTCTTTTCTGAAGGGAAATGGAGAGTGGGTGGATCTTGGGGAGAGGGCGGTAGAGGGTGGATGGGAGGAGTGGAAGATGGGGAAACTGCAGCCAGGACATAATATATTAGAGAAAAATAAAAATGAAAGATAAGAAATAAATCTTTTAAATAAGTAAAAAAATTAAAGAAGAAAAGAAGTATTCTAGTCTTTAGTCTCTAGTGACTCATAAATATTGACTGTTTGACTAATGTACAGTCAGCAGGAAAGAAGGAATTGAGTTCCAAGCTTTAAGTTTAACGTGTATTTGTGAATTACTCTTGGATTTCAGATTGTAGAGTGCAGCTTAGTAATATTTATCTCACTCAAAATCCTTTATGTCTTATCTTCCAATGGACAATAAGAGCTGTGTCCTGTCCTTGATAACACTCAATAACCTTTAAAAATTTATATGCACATATTGTGGAGCAACTGAGTTCTGGTACAAAACTCTAAGAGAGTTTTAGAAGCTTAAATTTTCAAAAATCATTAAGCAAGTTTCTATTTTGTTTACAAGACTATTAATGAACAGTATTACAGAAGGATTTAACAGACTGGTAGAAACTGGGCATATGAAGTATTTATATACCAATTGCTGTTAAACAATTTTGGAGATAAAATATGGAGAGAAGTTTGATGGGATTGAAGCTTGTGAAGAACATAGTTTGAATATAGTATTATTACATTTTAATCAAGCTGGTTTTGTGATGTTCAGAAAAATAAAAAAAAGGTTAATATTGGGGGTTGGCAAGATGGTTTGGAGGCTAAAACACTTATTGGTATTGGTGAGGACATGGGTATGATATTCAGTAGACAGCACCAATAGCTGAATACTGCTTGTAATTCTAGCACCATCAGACCTGCCACTCTGGCTTTTGTGGCCACCTGCATACACTGACACCCCCACACACACCCACACACACATATGATTCTAATTAAAATAACTCTTTAAAACTATACTGATAAGATAGAAACTGTAAAAAGAAAATCAAAAGAAAAATGCTGGTTTATTACTTAATTCAATCTTTTTGTAACAATAATTACTCTTACAAAAGACATAGTTGGAATAACATTACTTATTAACATGCTAATATTTAATAATACAAGATGCTGCTGAAAGACCTGGGAGAGGGAAGTTCCTCACCCGACGCTCAGGATATCACTGCCGCCCCAAAACTCGCAAGAGACCATCTTGATGCAATTGCAAGAGGTTTATTTCAGGGGGCGGGTGGGGTGCTCAGTGCACTGAGGGTGCCACTCATATCCCACACAAGGGTAGGAGCCGTGACCATGATTTGGGGGAGAGTAGAGTATTTAAACTACAACCCAAAAGGGTGAGGGGAAATACAAGTGGAAAGTACCAGCCCAGCCCATTGTTTACCACAACCCATGGGGGGAGGGGAAATACAGGTGGAAAGTACCAGTCCATTGTTTACCATAACATAAGGGGGTGAGGGTCAATGCAGGTAGAATGTACCAGCCCATTAGTTAGTCAGCAGGAAACATCCTACACCTGTTTTTCTCAGGAATGAATTTAATCTTACTTCACCATCGGCTTTGTGGTTCCTGAAACCCTGGGGGCCCATGATAGTCATCTGCTTTGTGGCCAGCTAGTTCCTGGAGCCCCGGGCTCATGACCCATATGACCTACATTCTTGGTTCCACCCTTTTATGGACAGCTAAGTTCCAGGAACCACCTGGCTGCTGGCCTGGCTCTACTGCCGACTTAGGGGGTCTTTTAATAATTTTCATTCCCTTCACTGCAAGACATACTTATAAGGCACTCTTACACAATTGAGTAATGTTTATGATTGTTTCCTTTCCAGTCAGAATTATATTACTACTAGTGAATAATAAGGTAAGTTTTAAATAAACTCAATGAAATCAAACTTTTTTGTATACTAGTTACATTTTATGTTCATTTTGTTTTCTTTTGATACAGTTTTTATAGCATTCATAGAGTTGTTTTTTATACAAAGTCAAATTTTTGTGTTCTATATATTTTATTGAACTAAACCATGATATTTAGACAAAGTGATGTGGAGTTAAATATTAAGATGTCTCACTAGAATTTACTCTTTTGTAGTGCATTTTGGGAAACATGAAATAAGAATAGACCAGTGTGGAGGCATGCACCGCTAGTAATACCACCCAAGGAAGCTGTGACAGGAAGATCACCTAAATGAAGACATGTGAGGACAATTTGAATACCATACAGATGTCTTATCTCAAAATAAATAAGCAAAAATATCAAGAGCAGTAAAAAAGATTCTATTCTGTGTAACACTTCTCCTAAGATGTCAGTAAGTGGCTTATAAGATTAAACTGCAGTATAGTCATAAAAACATGGCCCTCAAACAGAGAATAACTAATAATTCCCAGTGGAAAGCATTTACTAAACACAGCTGAAGGGGAACTAACTTTAAAATACAAGGATATCAATAAAATGAGAGCCTGGGGCTTTTCCTCAGTAGCTGTACAATTCCCAACCAGGAAACAGGCCTGGGGTTTAGTCCTCAGCACTGTAATACAAAAGCAGCATGTTTTCCCAGTATGGTGTGGGAACATATATTTTATGTGGCAGATCTTTTGTATACCTATATTAAACCATTCTTAACATAAAAGAGTGGGACTCTTAATTAATCTAATTCTTTTCCTCAGGCAAAGGTTTTAGATTTATTATGGTTTACAATTCTAAGCCTAATGAACTTAGTTTAATCCTGATTTCAGTGTAGAAAAAGAGAAATAGAAGGGAATTGATACTTCTTTTTTTTTTCCATGAATTAATTTATTTTTTATTTTACATCACAGTCACAACCCCATTCCCTCCACTCCTGCCAGTCCTACTCTTCCAGCCACTTCCTACATTACCCTCCACTACCTGCCCAGTACTAACCGACTCTGGCACATCAACTCCCATCAGGACTAAGTGCTTCCTCTTTCACTGAGTCAAGGCAAGGCAGTTCTGCTAGGGGAATGGGATCCAGAGGGAGGCAACAGAATACAAGTCAGGAACAGTCACCAATCCAATTGCTAAGCGATCCACTTGAGGACCAAGCAGCTCATTTGCTTCGTATGTGTAGTGGGCCTAGGACCAGTCCATCTGTGCTCTTTGGTTGGTGGTTCAGTCTCTCTGAGTCCTCCTCTGTCTGAGTTAATTGACAGTGTTGATCTTCTTGTGGTGATCTTGACCCCTCCATCTCCCTCAAATCTTTCCCTAACTTCCACAAGATGTCCTGAGTTTGGTCAAATGTTTGTCTGTGGGTCTCTGAATCTGTTTCCATTATCTGCAGGATAAAGCTGCTCAGAAGGCAGGTATGTAAGGTTCCTTTCCAGTTTCCTCTCTCCACTCACTTCCAATGTCTATGTTATCTCCCATGCATAGAGGAATTCAAGCATCCTTCCTTGAGCCCTCCTTTTTATTTGGATTCTTTGGGTCTGTGGATTGTAGAATGGTTATCCTGTATTAATAAGCTAATATCCATTATGAGAAAGTACATACCATGTGTTTCTTTCTGGGTCTGCATTACCTCATTCAGGATGATCTTTTCTGATTCCACTAGTTTGCCTGCAAATTTCTGTTAGCAGTAGGAGGCATGCAGCTTGCATGTTCCTCCCCCAGCCTAGCTCTGGGTCTTTACATTGATTAACAGAATTTTTCTTTCTTTTTCTCCCTCCCTCCCCCCCACCTCTCTCTCTCTCTCTCTCTCTCTGTTTTTCGACACAGTATTTCTCTGTATATCCTTGTCCTGGACTCACTTTGTACAACACGCTGGCCTTGAATTCAGAGATGTCCATGTTTCTAAAAGCTGAATAGTATTCCATTGTGAAAGTGTATCACAAATTCTTTATCCATTCCTCAGTTGAGAGACATCTAACTTCTGGCTATTATGAATAAGGCTTCTATCAACATAGCTAAGGAAATGTCATTGGGATTTCGTGAAACATTTTATGGGTATATACCCAGGAGAAGTATAGCTGGGACTTGTAGCAGAACTGTTACTCCCAATTTTCTGAGAAAGCGTCAGAATGATTTCCAAAGTAGTTGTACAAGTTTGCACTTCCACCAGCAATGGAAGAGTGTTCCCCCTTTTCTACATTCTCACCAGCATGTGCAGTTATTTTAGTTTTTTAATCTTACCCATTTTGAGAGGTGTGAGATGTAATCTCAGAGTTGTTTTGATTTGCACTTCCCTGATGACTAAGGATGTTGAGCATTTCTTTAAGTGTTTCTCAGCCTTTAGAGATTCCTCTATAGTGAATGCTCAGTTTAGCTCTATGCTCCATTTTTTATAAGATAATTTTGTTTGTTGGTATTTAATTTCTTGAGTTCTTTATGTATTTTGGATATTAGCCCTGTGTCAGATGTGGGGTAAGAAAATATATTTTCTCAATCTGTAGGCTACCATTTTGTTCTACTGACAGTGTCTATTGCCTTACAGGGGCTATTTAGTTGTCTGAGGTCCCATTTATTGATTATTGATCTTTGAACCTGAGCTATTGGTGTTTTGTTCAGGAATTGTCTCCTGTGCCAATGAGTGCAAGGCTTTTTCCCCCACTTTCTCTTCTATTAGATTTAGTATATCCAGTTTTATGTTGAGCTCTTTGATCCACTTGGACTTGAGTTTTGTTCAGGGTGATAAATTTGGATCTATTTGTATTTTTCTACATGCAGACATACAGTTAGACAAGCACCTTTTGTTGAAGATGCTTTCTTCTTTCCATTGTTTGTTTTTGGGTTCTTTGTCAAAAATCAAGTGTGTCTGTAGGTGTTTGAGTTTATTTCTGGTCTTTGATTGGATTCCATTGATCAGCCTGTCTGTTGATCAGGTCTGTTTCAAGGTCTA
The DNA here is from genome assembly GCA_907164525.1 of Lophiomys imhausi. Lineage (NCBI taxonomy): Eukaryota > Metazoa > Chordata > Mammalia > Rodentia > Muridae > Lophiomys > Lophiomys imhausi. The sequence continues at coordinate 867,256 of CAJQZJ010032563.1, forward strand.
TAAGAATTGTGTCGAGATTTAAATGGGAACTGCTTGAATCTGTAAATTAACTTGAATATAGGGCAATTTTTCTTTTGTTATTCCTCCCAATCCATGAGCATGGGAGATCTTTCCATCTTCCATATCTTCTTCAGTTTCTTTCTTCAGAGACATCAAGTTCTTATCATACAGGTATTTCATGTGCCTGGTTAGAGTTACATCAAAATATTTTACATTATTTGTGGTTGCTCTGAAAGGAGATGTTTTCTAATTTCTTTCTTAGCCCATTTGTCTTTTGTGTAAAAAAGGGCTACTGATTTTTTAAATTAATTTTGTATCCAGTCACATTTATGAAGGCCTTTATCAACTGTAAGAGTTCTCTGGTAGAATTTTGGGGGTCATTTATGTATACTATCATATCATCTGCAAAAGGAAACTCTTTGAGTTCTTTTTCAATTGGGATCTCCTTTAGTTGTCTTATTGTCCTAGCTAGAATTTCAAGTACTATATTGAAGAGAATAGGAAAAATGGGCAGCTTGTCTTCTTCCTGATCTCAGTAGAATTGCTTTAAGTTTCTCTCCATTTAATTTGATTTTGACTATTGGCTTGCTGTATATTGCCTTTATTGTGTTTTTGTATGGGTCTTGTATACCTGATCTCTCCAAGACTTTTATCATTAGTGGGTGTTGGATTTTGTCAAATCATTTTTCAGCTTCTAATGAGATGATCATGTGTTTTCTTTCAGTTTGTTTATATGATGGATTACATTTACTGATTTTTGTATGTTGAACCATACCTGAATCACTGGGATGAAGCCTATAAGATCATGATGAATGATAATTTTGAAGTGTTCTTGGATTTGTTTGCTAATATTTAATTGACTATTTTTTGCATAAATGTTCATGAGGGAAATTGGTCTGAAATGCTCTTTCTTTGTTGAGTATTTGTGTAGTTTATGAATCAGGGTGACTTTTGACTTGGCAATGTTCTCTTTTGTGGAAGAGTTTGAGGAGTATTGGTATTAGCTCTTCTTTGAAAGTCTGGTATACTTCTGCACTAAAACCATCTGCTACAATTCTTTTTTTTTTTTGGTTGGGAGATCTTAATGACTGCTTCTATTTACTTAAGGTTATTGGAACTATTTAATTTGTTTTTCTGATCTTGATTTAATTTTGGTAAGTCGAATCTATCAAGAAAATCATTAATTTCATTTAGAATTTACAATTTTGTGGAGTACATACAGATTTTTGAAGTAAAACCTTATGATTCTTTGGATTTCCTCAGTATCTGTTGTTATGCCCCCCTTTTCATTTCTGATTTTGTTAATTTAGATATTATTTCTCTCCCTTTTAGTTAGTTTGGCTAAAGGCTTGTCTATCTTCTTGATTCTCTCAAAGAATCAACTCTTGGTTTCATTGATTCTTTGTATTCTGTTCTTTGCTTCTAATTTATTGATTTTAGCCCTGAGTTTGATTAGTTCCTACTGTCTGATCCTCTTGGGTGTGATTGCTTTTTGTTCTAGAGATTTCAGGTGTGCTTGTAAATTGCTAGTATGATATCTCTACAATTTCTTTATGAAGGTTCTTAGTGCTACAAATTTCCTCTTAGTATTGCTTTCATTTGTCTTGTAAGTTTGGGTATGTGATATCTTCATTTTCATTTAACTTTAGAAAGTTTTAAATTTCGTTCTTTACTTTTTCTATGACCCAGTGGAAGTTTCCAAGAGTTTGTAGGCTTCTGTTGTTTCTGTTGTTGTTGAAATCCAGCTTTAATGGATGTTGATCTGATAAGATACAAGTAGCTTTTTATTTTTTTTTCAATTTTCTTGTATCTGTTGAGGCTTGCTTTGTGACCAAGTATATAGTCTATTTGGAGAAGGTTGCATGAGGTGCTGAGAAGAAGGCATATCTTCTGTGTTTGTATGAAATGTTCTGTAGATATCAGTTAGGTTAATTTGGTTCATGGCATCTGTTAGCTTCAATATTTCTCTATTTAATTTCATTCTTAATAATCTGTCCATTGGTAAGAGTGAGGTGTTGGAGTCTCCCATTATTAATGTCTGGGAATTGATATGTCATTTAAAGTTTAGTAATGTTTCTTTTGCAAATGAGGGTTTCCTTGCATTTGGGGCATAAATGTTCAGAATTAAGATATCATCTTGGTGGATTCTTCCTTTAATGAGTATGAAGTGTCCTTCCCCTTCTCTTTGATTGATTATGGTTGAAAGCCGGCTTATTAAATGAAAGAATGGCTATTCCAGTTTGTTTCTTGGGTCTGTTTTCTTGTAAAATCTGTTTCCAGCCTTTTGCCTGGAGGTAATGTCTATCTTTGTTGCTGAGGTTTGTTTCTTGTTTGCAGTACAATGATGGATCCTGATTTCAAATGCATTCCATTATCCTGTGTCTTTTTATTGTGGAATTGAGTCCATTGATTTTGAGAGATATTAGTGACCAGTGATTGTTCATACCTGTTATTTTGATGTTGGTAGTTGTAGTGTGTGTGTGTGTGTGTGTGTGTGTGTGTGTGTGTGTGTGTGTTTCCCTTCTTTTGGGGTGATTTATTTTCTGTGTTTTCCTTGGTATAGTTACTCTCCTTGGAGGTTGGAGTTCTCTTTCTAGTATCTTCTGTAGGGTTGCGTTTGTTGTAGGGGTTAGATAAATTAGATTTAGAAAATATATAGGAGTTTCTGATACTGTCGCTTAATTCGGGGCCTGAAGAGCATTATCAACATAAAGTCAGCAAAAACAGGAAAGACTCAATAGACGTGAAGAAACAAAGTATCTGGCCTAACATTGTTTTCAGCTGCTAAGTGGGCGGAGCCCAAATTAAGCTGAAACAGAGTTCCTCCTATTTAAGGACAGTGCATGGAGCCCAGAAAGAAAAAGAGGCCCCTGATGCTAGAGAGCTCCAAGAGTCCTGCTGAAAAAACGGCTGGCCATTGATGGCCAGCTCTCTCCCTGAAGCAGAAAGAAGCCGGTGAGCAAAGAAAGCCTGAGCAAGACACCAAAAGGCCAAGGACTGGACCCTGTGGCTCAGCTTTTGCCTAGAGGGGTTTGATCTGTCCGATCAGTGGCCTAGGGGAAATAGTGCCTGGCTTTAAGGACTGAGGCAGAGCAGCTGAGTTCCTGATTCAAAAGAAGTAAGTTGGCCTGCAGACAGCTGGGGTCTCCCACAGAGAAGAAAGCATGAAGCCTTATTTAAGGTGAGACTGCAATAACCAACTTACCCAGACGAACCTACATCTGAGAGATCCAGAAAAAGGACTGCTAAGTGCGTTAAAGAATCTACAACAAAGACTGTGTTCCTGACGACTGAGGACCTGCCCCAGAGACTGTATCATTCTAAAAGGTTATGAAAGTAGTTGTTATAATTATCAATAGGTTTAGTGGATAGGTTAAAGGGGTTGTAGGAATTTATAGGATTAATAGTTAAGAAATTGTTGGTGTTTGTTATAAGTGAATTTAGTAATAAATAAATAAGTGTTAATAATTTAAAAGTTCTGTTACAGTTTGTAGATAGGTATTGTTTGAATTTGGTTTTGCTATGAAAAATCTTGTTTTGTCCATATATGATGACTACAAGTTTTGCTGAGTATAGCAGTTTGGGCTGACATTTCTGGTCTTGTAGGGTCTGAAAGATACCTTCCCATATGGTTCTGGCTTTTATATTCTGTTGAGAAATCTGGTGTAATTCCAATAGGTCTACCTTTCTATGTTACTTGGCCTTTTTCCAAAGAAGCTTTTTAAATTAATTAATTTATTTATTGCTTCAGTTTACATCTCCATCATAGTGTCCTCTTTCCACCCTTCCCAGTCCTGACCTCCCACCCTCTACTCCCTAACCCTTCCATCCCACTCTTCTGGAGTGGAGTGTCCCTACATAACATTCCCCCGCCCCAGTTCAGCAGTTATATGAGGGCCAAGAGCCTCCTCATACACTGGAGGCCTACAAGGCAGTACCACCACGGAAAAGTGTCTCAATGACAGGGAGAAAAAAACAAACAAAAAAACAAAAACAAAAAAGTCTGTCTCCGTGTTCCCTTTGGTGCATTGGTTGTAGTATAGATATGTAAAAAAAAAATTAATTAAACTACATTTGGTGCCACTTGTAGAAATAATTAAATTGTTTAACCAGTATTTAGATTATTGTTAATTTGTTCAGCAGCCTTTAATCCTTATTCCGCCATTAAGCAGACATTATAAGTGAGTACACACAGAGACCACATGGATTTTAACAAGCCTTGGTCTGGATCGAGCAATCCTAGTCAATCTAAGCTAGCTAATAATTCTGTTTCCCAAATAGGACCCCATATATACATACGTCCCCTTGGACTGCCATTCTCCACAATATGCCGATGTTCCTGGCCATGTGGAATGAGGTTCTGTTTTCTAACCCATGGTGTGTGTCTTCTTCTTCCTGCTGCTCTTGGCTGGAATGCCTTCTTCTTCCTGCTGCTGGCTGGAATGCCTTCTTCCTGCTGCTGGCTGGAATAAATTCTTCTCTGTCTAAAGTGCAGGCTTCCTGTTAGGAAGTCCCACCTTTTTCTGTCTTTGCCCAATCTCAGGCATCGGCATTTTATTTAACCAATCAGAGTCAATATAAGAAACAGACAGCAAGCAGGACCAATTAGTTAACATTTAGAATGCTTAACACTACCCCAACATAGATATCCTGTACTATATAGCTAAAATCCGACTATAAGTGAATAGATGCCATGTGCATCCTTCTGAGTCTGGGTTAGCTCATTCAAGATGAGCTTTTCTAGTTCCATCCATTTGACTGCAAATCGCATAATTTCCTTGTTTCTGATAGCTGAGTAGTATTCCATTGTGTAGATGTACCATAGTTTTTAAATCCATTCTTCAGCTGAGGGACATCTGGGTTGTTTCTAGTTTCTAGCTATTACAAATAAGGCTGCTATGAACATAGATGAAGAAACTTCCTTGTGATTTGGTGAGGAGTCATTTGGATGTATACCCAGAAGTGGTATGGCTGGATCCCCAGGCAGAGCTATTCCAAGTTCTCTAAGATATCGCCAGACTGACCTCCATAGTGGTTGCACAAACCTGTACTCCCACCAACAATGGAGGAGGGTTCCCCTTTCTCCACACCCTTGCCAGCATGTGCTGTCATTTGAGCTTTTGATCTTAGCCATTCTGACAGGTGTGAGATAGAATCTTAGAGTTGTCTTGAGTTGCATTTCTCCGATGATTAAGGATGCTGAGCATTTCTTAAAGTGTCTCTCGGCCTTTAGGAATTCCTCCTTTGTGAATTCTGTTTAGCTCTTTTTCCATTTTTTGATTGGATTATTTGGTTTCTTGGCATTTAATTTCTTGAGTTCTTTGTAAATTTTGGATATTAGCCCTTTGTCAGATGTGGGGTTGGTGAAGATTTTTTCCCAATCTGTAGGCTGCCGTTTTGTTCGAATGACAGTGTCTTTTGCCTTACAAAAGCTTTTCAGTTTCGTGAGGTTCCATTTATTGATTGTTGGTGTTAGATCCTGAGCTGTTGGTGTTCTGGAAGCTTTTAATATTATTTCTTTGCTTTTTAATTCAATGTTTTTATTATTATGTGGCTAGAGGAATTTTTTCTTTTTTTTTTTTTGGTCCAATCTATTTGGTGTTCTGTAAGCTTCTTGTATGTTTATAGGCATCTCTTTCTTTAGGTTGAGGAAGATTTTTTTCTATAATTTATTGAAAATATTTTTCTGGGCCTTGGATCTGGGAGTCTTCTCCTTCTTGGTTTGGTCTTTTCACAGTGTCTCAGATTTCATGAACATTTTGTGTCAGGAACTTTTCAGATTTAACAATTTGTTTGACTAATACCAGTTTATTCAATTGTATTTTTTAAGTCTGAGATTCTCGTTTCCATTTTTGTATTCTGTTGGTGATGATTGTTTCTGTAGTTCCTGTTCTTTTCCCTATGTTTTCTATCTCCAGGATTTACCTCAGTTTATGTTTTCTTCGTTGCTTCTATTTCTTTCCATTTTTAGTTCTTGAACAATTTTATTCATTTCTTTTACTTGTTTGGTTGTATTTTCTTGTAATTCTTTAAATGATGTAGTCATTTCTTTCACCTCTTGTTGAATTTTCCTATATTTCTTTAAGGGCTATATTCATTTCATTTGCCTCTCTGTTTGAATTATCTTGAATTTCTTTAGCGGATGTCTTCATTTCCTCTTTTAAGGCCTCTGTCATCATTATAATGTTTGATTTAAGGTCATTTTCATGTGTATCAATTGTGTTAGGAGAACCAGGGCTTGTTGTAGTATGATACCTGTTCTCTGCAGGTGCCATACTGCCCTGGAACTTGATTGTGTTCTTATGCTAGCTTTTAACCATCTAGTTGTCCCTAGCTGTTCCTGGCTGATCTTTTTACAGCAGGCCTGAATGTCCCTGTGCTGTGTACCTGCGTGTTCCTGGCACAACAGGACTGGATGTTGTTGGTGTAGCAGGCCTAGTGACTACCTGAATGTTCCTGGTGCAGCTGATCTTGTGGAGGTCAGTGGAGTGGTGGTTCCATAATTAAGGTGAATGTAACTGGTATAGTAGGCCTGGGTATTTCTGGTTTATCAGGCCTGGTGATCTCTGAATGTACCTGAAGTTGCAGGCCTGGTGATCCCATGTGGAGCCTGTCCAGATTGGTTCTGAATGCTCCTGGTGTATCAGGCATGGTAACCTCCACTGAGACAGGTTCAGGACAGTGGAGAACAGGGCACAGCACTCACTTAGTTTTGGACCACTAGACATGTGGCAGAGCACTGGATGGGACAGGGGCTTGTGAGAGGAGGGGAGGGATACAACTTGAATGTTACTGAAATTGCAGGACTGAGGATCCTAGGTGGAATCAGTCTGAATGGTGGCAGTGGGTGGGACAGAACTCAGCTCTGGGCAATTGGGTGTGGATCAGTGGACTGGGTGGGCAGGGAATATGGGTTGAGGGGGAAGATATCTGTCTTGGATGCTTCTGGCATATCAGACCTGGTAACCTCCAGAGGGACAGGGTCAGAACAGTGGCCCTCATTTGTACAGCACTCAGCTCAGGGCTGCTGGGAAAGTCCCAGAGCACTGGGAAACAAAGGGATTTGTGGGGGCAGGGTAGTGAAGGGATCTAACCTGGATATTCCTGAAGTGGCAGGCCTTGGGACCCCAGGTAGTGCCAGTCTGGAAGATGGGCTTTGAGGGGATATCATTCAGCTCAAGAAAGCTGAGTGTGGCCCAGTAGACTGATAGGCAGGGGATATGCATGGAGGGGAAGATATCTAACCCCGATGTTCCTGGTGTATCCTTCCTGGTGACATTTGGTGGGACAGGGCCACAATTAATAATTCTCAATAGAGTCTATCATTTATTCCACATGAATTAAAATTTCCCATGTAAAGTAAATATATTAATGAAGGAGCTGTGACTTTATGAAATTGCTCCAACAATTATCCCAGTGCTGATTAGCTATTGGTAAATTCTTAGCAGACAGGTTATAACATCGCTTCACATGTGGCACTGTCTATAAAATCTCTGGTAGCATCAGAGTATCTAACAAGCTATATATTTGTTAATCTGAGAGAAAAGAAAAAAAACTGCAAGACTTTCATAATGCAAAGGTATCTCTGTATTGCATCTAAATAAAAAAACAACATTGTAATAGTCAATGTCAATAATTATAAAAAAGATTAAAAATACATATAGAATATATATTTCACCCATTCTTTACCATGCTCTACCAGTGGGATATTGTACCCATAGTATAGAATAACATTTTATGCAAAAATATGACTATAATATTTAATTTTTTAATTTAAAAAATGAGAAAATTATGTCTCATTTGAATCTCCAAAAAGCACAGTCAATTACTGGCCAGAAATATTCTTAAATTTCCACAATCATATTGCATTTATGAGCATGAATTTAGAACTCTATAAATTATAACAGGAAAACCCAGGGAATGCTCAAATTGCCATGGAGAAAATTAATAGAAAATTGACAGAAGTTATCATAAAAGTTCCCTATGTAAAGTAAACATTGTGTATTTGATAGTTCTAAGAACTTTAGATGAAGTTCCTGATTGATCTTAACAATACTATGTGCAGCATCTATTGTTTTTCCCAATGTATGGAAGAAGAAATGACTAAGATGAGTTAAGCTGCAATATTGAGATTAAATTCAGGGAATCTGTCTCCTGGTTGCTTGGATTGCATTGCCTGCATCCTACTATATTTACTGTACTTAATTGTACAGTAAATAATTTGCTGTATAGAATTTGAGATAGCTAGAGAGACTGATGTATTGTCAAAAGTGATGATGTCTGATAGACTGCAAGAACCAGAGAACAAGTTTGATTTGAGATTTTATATTCTTGATATAACTAGAAGCCATACCCATGAAATCTCTACAGTGTAGTTGCTTAAAGAATAAAGACCTGTAAAATGACCAAACCAATTGCTATGCTAACTAAGAGGGGTGTAGGAAATCTTAATAGACTAGAGTCTTAAATGAAAAACTGAGGCAATTAATTATTGATTAGAGAGAAAGAATCAGTCTTTCCCAGGGATAAGCTCTCTGACTTGTATTTTTCCAGATTGTCAATGCTAAAACATGTACATACAAGCAACAATAAATTATATTTAAATATGCATTTGTGTGTGTATGTGCATGTAATTGTGGTTCTGTGTGTATTTATACAAAAAATAAAGGGTATGACCTTGAAGGGAAGCCAGGAGGAGTTGGAAGGAGTATAGGAACTGGGGAAATCATGTAATGACACTTTAATTGAAAATATAAACAAATATATTCTGAAAGGAGTAATGATGACATTTTCACTCATTTTCTGTTTTAATATTTAATTTTTCTGTGTAATTTCATACACAGACACAATTAATTTACATGATATCAATAACTGCTTTCTTTCACCTTACAACTCCTCTAAAAACACCCTACTACATCCTTCTCCAAACTTCATAATTTATTGTTTTTAAAACAAAATATTTTCTTTTTGATAAACTGTTACAGACTATTGATTCTCCTGTCACAGTTTAAGGAGACAGAGGTTTTACAGATTTATTTATACTTAGATGTTCTATTAGGGTAAAATACCCTAGGACCATAAATACATCAGAAGTATTTTATGTACACAAAAATATTGCTTTGTTCCTTTAATTGCATTATTAATTCAAGTTACAGAAAGTAGGATCACCTTTCTAGTATGTCTAAACCAATTTCCAAATTAAAAATATAAATATGTGATTCAGAGCAGAAGATAATATATAACCTTTCAAAATCATTATTTGTAATGAAAACTAGCAAAATGTATTTTGAAAATATCAACTCCAAATCCTGTCTTTGTTCAGTTTTGTTTTTGTTTTTTTATTTTGGAAAATGATGTGTGTTTTATAATTTACTTGTGAAATGCTAAATCTTCAAAACTATAATTAAAGGATCATTTTAACAATCAAATACTTTTTTCATGGCAGGATACAGCTTTGCAGTACACTAGATCTGTTTATTGAACACCTTTCATCAGCACTGTTAGGTTTATTAACCTTGGTTCATCTAAATGAACCTCTGTAGCAAAGTTTCTCAACCTGGGGTAGAGACCCTAGAATGATCCTGTCACAGGGGTGGCCTTGGATCATCAGAAAACACAGATACTTAAAATACAATTCACAACAGTAGCCAAATTACATTTATGAAGTAGCAATGAAAATAATTTTTGTTGATATCATCACAGCATGAGGAACTGTATTAAAGGTTTGCAATAATAGAAAAGTTGAGAACCACAGCTTTATATAGTTAGAACAGGCATTCTCAAGTTGTGGGACTTCATGTTGGGTTTTACACTTTCACTATCAAATTTTTATCCACTTATCCACTACAAAAAAAAATCCAATTACAGAGCTAAATCTGGAAATATAATTAGCTTTATATCCTTTCAAGACTAAAATATCCATTATTTGTATTCAGTCCTTTCTCATCACCTAATATTTATCCTTTACTATACTTTCACATGTCATACTGTACATATACATATTCATACCACCATCTTACATTATTCCCCCTCTTCCTCCTGTTCTCAGGTGAGAGGGGCTCTTCCATATTCACCCTGCTCAGTTCATCAGTCACATCAGGGATAAGAGCTTCCTCTTGCTCTGCAGCCTGACATGGCAGCCCAGCTAGGGTAGGGTGTCCCACTAACAGATAACAAAGTGCATGCATGACTGAGACTGCCCCCTCCCCTACTTGTGAAGGGATGTGTATGAAAATCCAGTTGTCTCTCATTTATAGCTGTATAGGGGCATCTAGGTCTATTCTAAGCTTTTTTTCTTCTTTTAGTTAGTGTTAGTGTTAGTGTTTCAGTCCCTGTAAACCTCTAGGGGCCTAGGTTGGTGGGTTCTGTTCATCTTCATGTGGTGTTCTTGTCCCCTTCAGGTCTCTCAGGGGATATATATGTATGCATATAATATGGAAATGATAAGATATAAGGATAGATTGTTGAATCTGCTCTGAAACTTAAAATTATTGTTTTTCTCAAATAAGGTTATCTTTTTATATATTGGTATAGAATTTTGTATATTGATACAAAAATAAGATTAATTTTGATTCATTAGTATAGAATTTTATATTTTGACACATAATATGTATATTTCAACTCTTATATAAGGTATTGTGCCTATGCAACTCATTTAAAAGTACGGGTTTATTTCCGATCCTTTCATGGGTTGCTATTGCAATCTATTTAGGAATCTGGATAATACAAGTTGACAGGCCAGTCAAGTTTCTGGTCATGTCAAATACTAGTCTTAATGTATCACAAAATAGACTTAATATATTAAACATATAGTAAATGCTTAAAATTTACAGTTTGTTCAAAGATAGATGATAGATTTATAAATAAAATAGATGTCTTCAAAACCCTCAGAGACATACAGAAAATGGCATTTAAAGATTTTTTTTTATTATTTTAAGAATTGTTTGACTTAAGACAGTCAGCTCCTGACAGCTCCCATTTGACTTGGAAGAAGACAATGAGCATCAAAAAGAAATCTCCCATCAGGAGATAATTCCTACTGGACAAAAATGTCGCTGCTCTCTCAACAGACTATATACAGTCCAAAGATGGACCAGAGCATAAATGCAGGTAAGTCAATATCCTGATTCTGCAGAGACAGAATGGGAAAATCCTTATTTCCTGCTGCACAATTTAGTCTGTGAAAAATGCTTGGCCAGAAGGCTGAATATGATGCTCCAACGATATCAAGAGATATTTGGGACTGTCTAGACAACAAACTGTTACATTTCTTTTTGGAAGCTGCTATCCTATGCTTCCTACTCACTCAAATAATAACTTTATCCCTTCTTATGTCTTTGATAGGGTTGAAGGCATAATAGTTATAAAATTTCAATTGAACTTGAGGTGTTTAGGATTTAAAAGGACATTTTCAAGTCTAAATAAAATCTTTAGGTTTATAAACATAGGATATGATAGAAATTATTTAGGTTCAGAACTTTAGACATACCAAGATAGATAGATGATTTAATTCTTCAAGATTGCCTGATACAAATAGGGCTAAACATTATGTGTGTAGCCTTTATATATGGTTTTCTTGATTGTTTCATATTTGTTCTTATTGTTTTTACTATATGAGTTAAAAAATTAGCCTTTTTTTTTTTAGACAAAAGGAGGGAATTGTTGGAGTAGTGTTAAGCCTTCTAAATGTTAATTGGTCCTGTTTGCTGTCTGTTACTTATATTGACTCTGATTAGTTAAATAAAATGCTGAGGCCTGAGACTGGGCAAAGACAGAGAAAGGTGGGACTTCCTGAGATTAGAGCAGGAAGCCTGAACTTTAGACAGAGGATTAAGGCATTCCAGCCAGCAGCAGGAGGAAGAAGGAGACACATGCCATGTGTTAAAAAAAAGAACCTCATTCCACGTGGCCTGGAACATCAGCTAGTGTGGAGAATGGCGGTCCAAGGGGATGTATGTATATATGGGGTCATATTTGGGTAATAGACTTAAGAGCTAGTTTAGTTGGGCTAGGATTGCACAACTCAGGCCAAGGCTTGTTAAAATCCATGTGGTGTCTGTGTGGTTATTTTTAATGTCTGCTTAAAGATTAATGGCTGCTGAACCAATTAGCAATAACCTGAATACTGGTAAACAATTTAATTATTTCTACAATTGGCCCCCAATGTAATTTAATTAATTTTTTTCACACTCCCTCTTTTATATAGGACTCCCAGAGCCCCACCTAATGTTTGGGTATGTGTCTCAGCATCTGCTTTGATCTACTGCTGGGGGAATTTCCTTGTAGGATGATTATGCTAGATTCTTGATCTTGAGGAAGAACTATTCCCACTTTTATGAGAAATTTCCATATTGATTTCCAAAGTGGTTGTACAACTTTGCACTCACACCAGCAATGCAGGAGTGTTCTACTTTATCCACATCTCCACTAGCATGTGCTGTCTCTTGAGTTTTGATCTTAGCCATTGTGAAGAGTGTAAGATGGAATCTCAGAGTCATTTTAAGTTGCACTTCCCTGATGACTAAGGACATTGAGCATTTCTTGAGGTGCCTCTCAGCCACTATGGATTCCTCTTTTGTGAATTCTTAGTTTAGCTCTGAAACCCATATTTTGTTGTATTATTTGGTTTCTTTTTGTTTAATTTCTTGAAATTTTTGAAATTTTTGTATATTAGCCCTCTGTCGGATGTGGGATTGGTGAAGATCTTTTCCCAATCTGTAGGCTGCCATTTTCTAAAAATGTCATTTTAGACAGAATCCTTTGCCTTTAAGAAACTTTTCAATTTCTTAAGGTCCCATTTACTAGTTGTTGGTCTTAGTGTCTGAGGCTTTGATACTCTGTTTAGGAAATTGTCAACTGTGCCAATGAGTTCCAGGCTCCCCCCAGACTCATGCCATGTGGTTTCTCTTCTATTAGACTTAGTATATCCATTTTTATGTTGAGGTTTTTGATCCACTTGGACTTCAGTTATGTGCTACGTGGCTAATATTACTCTATTTACATTCTTCTACATGTTGACTTTCAGTTAGTCTAGCACCATTTGCTGAAGATTCCATTGTAAGGTCATGGCTTCTTTGTTAAAATTTAAGATATTGTAGGTATTGTAGATTTATTTCTGTTTCTTAGATTTGATTCCATTGATAAATTGGTCTGTTTCTATGTCTATACAATGCTGTTTTTATTACTATTGCTCTATAGTACAGTTTAAAATCAGGGATGGTGACACCTACAGATGTTCTTTTATTGTACAGGGTTGTTTTAGCTATTCTGGTTTTCTGTTTTGTTTTGTTTTTCTATATGAAGTTGAGAATTGTTCTTTCAAGGTCTACAAAAAATTGTGTTGGTATTTTGATAAGAATTTTATTGAATCAGTGTATTGCTTTCAGTGGGATAGCCATTTTTATCATGTGATCCAACCTATCTAACCTTGAACATGGGAGATCTTTCCATCTTCTGATGTCTTCTTCAGTTTCTCTCTTCATGGACTTGAAGTTCTTGCCATGCAGTTCTTTCACTTGCTTGGTTAGAGTTATCCCCAAGTATTTTATATTATTTGTGGCTATCATAAAGAAGGGTGTTGTTTCCCTAATGTCTTTCTTGGCCCCTTTATCTCTTTTGTAAAGAATCTTGATCAAGTGGGATTATAAGGTCTACTTCTTGATTTGGGCAACCAGTTTGGTATTAGTCTGTCCTTTTTTACATTTAAAGAGAAAATTTACATTAAAAATTACATATAAAATCTTTATAGAGAACTTACATGAAATATCAGAGTTCATAGGTCTGAAAAGACGGCTCAGTAACTAAGAAGTCTGATTGTTCTTCTAGAGGTCCTGGGTTGAATTCCAACCACTACATTGCAGCTAACTCTAACACCGAGGATCCTATGCCCTCTTTTGATCTCTCTAGGTATTGCACACATATGGTGCCAAGAAATACATGCAGAAAATACTCACTCACACACATAAAAATAAATACATTTTAAAATTTTAAACACATTACACAGTGATATTAACCAGACTTTGTGAACATTAACTTTCTCTGAGTATTTTATACATGGCAACACATAATGGGCTTCAAAATGTTTTACAAATATCTTACTGTTTTTGAAGACATCTGTTACTAATACAAAAATAATAGGACCCAAGAGATGCCAGCAGAAAACTTGTCACATTTGCATCTATATGGAGTCCAGTATAGGTATAAAATTCCAACTTATGTGGCACTAACCAGCTGGTGTGTCCCCCAGTTAGTAGGAGATTAAGCATTTTTATCAGCCTTGAGACTACAATAATAATTACCTCCATTAGTCCAATTTTGTCAAAACTTCATTTGTAATTCAAATGACAAAAATAATTTGCTTTCAAAAAGTACATTCGAGGGCACTCATTTAAACTTTTAAGGAAATTCTGGAACACCTCACACTTTTTCTCTTATGATTTTACAACTTAATAATATTTTTTCCTTTTTTCTTGACTTTTGACTTTGTACTTCTATTACTTAATATTATCACGTCCATGATTTAAGCTTAGTGAGGGCTCGTTTTCCATAATGAAATCATATGTGGTGTAGGATGTCCTTTCTAAAAGTATGTGCCTTAGAGAAAATGTGACATGTACTGTCGATACATATTGATTTATGGCTTCTAGCATGATGGACATGAAATTTAAGTGTATTTCTACTGGAAATAATAGGTGCATTTTTGCTAGCAAAGTAAAAAGTAGTTATAGCCTAAAGAAAATATGTAAAGAAATTTTAGAAATGATAGTTTCATTCAAATGACCCTTGCATATGGACGTAATATTAAGATTATATTGGGCTACATAGGCATTGATCTTGGTATATTGATACATAATTAAGAGTATATTTAACCACAATTGAATAAATCTCTCAAAATTTTGATGTAACTTCCAATGCAATTTAAAAGGATGAGATTCTCTCTGAAAAATATTTTTAAAAGACCATACTGAAGATACATAGCCCAATTCACTTCATCTCTGTTTTTCTTAGCTGATGATTTCCAATCAAATATGAAATACTGGTGTGAAATTCACATGTTTTTTCTCACTGATATGATGAAGCAGTTGTTAGTCCTGCACAGTTCATTTCTTAGCTATCTGTTGATATGCCTGCTAACTTGCCACTAGACTTCGTTCTAAATTTGGCTCCTAAAGCACAAGTTAAATTTACAAACTCTCAATTTTCGAAACCTGTGCTCCACTCTCAGAAGTTAAGAATCTGATTGGAGATATTGGCAGTGGTCCCTCTACAAACTTCGATGAGTGACTTTAATATATATTTTGGAATGCACTTATAATGAAAACTTGATAAGTACTGATGGAAGACATAATGAATGCAAAGCAAGGTAAGTATCAGATGCTCTAACTTTTCACTTCTGTATTTATATAACTTGATAATCATCTCTCTAATTAGTGATTATAATATTATCACAGAGCAAAATCTGCTATTGATTTTTATCTTATTTTTTAAACGACAATTATTTGCAAACACAGAACTGCAGTTTTGTTTCCTGTAATATAAAAATACTCATCTGTTAGTATTATTTAGATATATTGCTTATGTATTACGAAATATAAAAACACTAGTATGAAACCATTACAAATAGGAATATTATAAATAAGAGTGTTGAAAGAAGGTGAAAGAAGGAAGGTAAGAAAAAGTGCTGTGAAGTGACTTCCTCTGGGCATGACATGACTGATCATCAACTATGGTAACTGAGCATGAACCAAAGAAGATAAAATCCAGTTTTAAAAACTCCAGTATGGATCAAGGCAGGCTTTAATGGTCCACTTTAAGCTGAATGTATTTTGGGAGTTAATGACTGCTGAGTGAAAGTCACTTTTCTCTGGAGGATGTTTGAAGCCTATCCATGTCTCAGTGGACAGCTCCACACTCATGTGTATAAGGAGAACACTAATTGGACTTGATGAGTTATTTTAAAAGCAAAAATAATGATAGGGTATGTAGTTAGTTGTCAGGTCAGATGTGTTGGGGAGGTGGGAGTGGGAATAAGAATGGTGATTGGGTAGATATGTTCAAGAAACTTTGCATACACATATATATATGAATTTTTCTTTTATTTTCTTATTATAATGTTTATTTATTTCATCACATTACATCACAATCATAGTTCCTTCTTTCTACTCCTCCAGATTCCAACCTCCCTCCCTCTACTCCCTCTCCCAACCATCCCAATATTCTGATGTGGAGTATCCTTACATATGAGCCCCTCTCAGGTCAACAGTCATATGGGAGCTAAGAGCTTCCACTTGCACTGAGGGCCTACATGATAGTACTATTAGGACAAATTGTCCCATTGATAGGGAACAAAGTCTATGTTCCTGATCTTTTTGGTGTGTTGGCTGTAGGATAGTTATCTTATATTCTATGGATAAAATCCAATTATAAGTGAGTAGATGCCATGTGCATTCTTCTGAGTTTGGGTTAGCTCACTCAAGATGAGATTTTCTTTTTTTTTTAGAGTTTCAAATATTATATGTGTTGTTTTACTTTCTTAATTTATTTATTTGTTGCTTCAAGTTACATCTCTATCATATTGTCCTCTTTCTCACCTTCCCAGCCCCTCCCCCCACCCTCTACCCCCTAACACTTCCATCCCACTCCTGTGGAGTGGAGTGTCCCTACATAACAGTCCCTTGGCCCGGTTCAGAAGTCATATGAGGGCCAAAAGCCTCCTCATACACTGGGGGCCTACAAGACAGTACCACCAGTAAAAAGGGTCTCATTTCCAGGGAGAGAAAACTAAAAAAAAAAACAAAAAAAAACACACACACACACACACACAAACAAACAAACAAACAAAAAAGTCTGTGGCCATATTCCCTTTGGTTCCTTGGTTGTAGTATAGATATCCTGTACTATATAGCTACAATCCGACTATAAGTGAATAGATGTCATGTGCATCATTCTGAGTCTGGGTTAGCTCACTCAGGATGAGCTTCTCTAGTCCCATCCATTTGGCTGCAAATTGCATAATTTTCTTGTTTCTGATAGCTAAGTAGTATTCCATTGTGTAGATGTGCCACAGTTCTTTAATCCATTCTTCGGTTGAGGGGCATCTAGGTTGTTTCTAGTTTCTAGCTATTACAAATAAAGCTGCTATGAACATAGATGAGGAAACTTCCTTGTGATTCAGTGCAGAGTCATTTGGATGCATACCCAGAAGTGGTATGGCTGGGTCCTGAGGCAGAGCTATTCCAAATTTTCTAAGATATCGCCAGACTGACCTCCATAGTGGTTGCACAAGCCTGCACTCCCATCAGCAATGGAGGAGGGTTCCCCTTTCTCCACACCCTCACCAGCATGTGCTGTCATTTGAGTTTTTGATCTTAGCCATTCTGACAGGTGTGAGATGGAATCTCAGAGTCCTCTTGAGTTGCATTTCTCTGATGATTAAAGATGTTGAGCATTTCTTCAAGTGTCTCTCAGCCATTAGGAATCCCTAATTTGTGAAGTCTCTGTTCCCCCATTTTTTAGTTGGAATATTTGGTTTCTTGGCATTTAATTTCTTGAGTTCTTTGTAAATTTTGGATACTAGCCCTTTGTCAGATGTGGAGTTGGTGAAGATTTTTTTCTCAATCTGTAGACTGACGTTTTGCTGGAATGACAGTGTCTTTTGCCTTACAGAAGATTTTCAGTTCCATTAGGTCCCATTTATTAATTGTTGGTCTTAGGTCCTGATCTGTTGGTGTTCTGTTCAGGAAGTTGTCACCTGTGCCAATGATTTTGAGGGTTTTTCCCACTTTCCCTTCTAGTAGATTTAGTGTGACCAGACTTATGTTAACGTCTTTGATCCATTTGGACTTAAGTTTTGTACGAGGTGATAAGTATGGGTCTAATTTCATTCTTTAACAAGTGGACATCCAGTTGGACCAGCACCATTTGTTGAAGATGCCATCCTTTTTCCATTGTGCGGTTTTGGCTTCTTTGTAAAAAATTAGGTGGCCATAGGTGTGTGGGTCCATTTCTGGGTCTTCAATTCGATTCCATTGATCAAGAACTTGAAGAAAGAAATTGAAGGGTCTTTTAGAGGATGGAAAGATATCCCATGCTCATGGATAGTTATTGGCCATCCTACCAAAAGCAATATATAGATTCAATGCAATTCCTATCAAAGTACCAACACAATTCTTTATAGATCTGGAAAAAGCTATTCTCAATTTCATATGGAACAACAACAACAACAACAACAACAACAACAACAACAATAAAAACCAGAATAGCTAAATCAATCTTGTACAATAAAAAAAAACTTCTGGAGGTATCACCATGCTAGATTTCAAGCTGTACTACAGAGGAATAGTATAAAAAACATCATGGTACTGGTATAGAAACAAACCAGTAGGATGAGATTTTCTAGTTCTATCCATTTGCTGCTAATTGCATGATTTCCTTGTTTCTGATAGCTGAGTAGTATTCCATTGTGTAAATGTATCACAGTTTTTTTTTTTTTTACCCCTTCATTATTTGAGGGACAACTGGGTTGTTTCCAGTTTCTAGCTATTACAAATAAGCCTGCTATGAACATAGATGAGGCTATGTCCTTGTGGCTTGGTGAGGGAGTATTTGGGTGTATATCCAGAAGTGGTATGACTGGGTCTTTAGGTAGAGCTTTTGCAAGGTTTCTAAGATATCGCCAGACTGATTTCCATAGTCGTTGTACAAGTTTACACTCCCACCAGAAATGAGGAGTGTTCCCCTTTGTCTACAACCTTGCCTGCATGTATTTTCATTTGAGTTTTTGATATTAGAAATTCTGATAGGTGTGAGATGGAATCTCAGAGTCGCCTTGAGTTGCATTTCTCTGAAGATTTAGGATGTTGAGCAATTCTTCAAATGTCTTACGGCCATTAGAGAATCCTCCCTTGTGAATTCTCTGTTTAGATCTGTTTCTCATTTTTTGATTGTGATATTTGGTTTGTTGGTGTTTAATTCTCGAGTTTTTTATAAATTTTGGATATTAGCCCTCTGTTGGAAGTGGGGTTGGTAAAGATCTTTTCCCAATCTGTAGGTTGTCCTTTTGTTCTAGTGACAGTGTCCTTTGCTGTTCAGAAGCTTTTCAGTTTCATGAGGTCCCATTTATTGATTGTTGTTCTTAGAAGCTGAGCTATTAATGTTGTTTAGTAAGTTTTCACCTGTGCCAATGAGTTTGATGCTGTTCCCCACTTTCTCTTCTATTAGATTTAGTGTGTCGGGCTTTATGTTAAGGTCTTTGATCCACTTGAGATACCTAAAATACTCTAATATTCATTAAAAAACAAACAACACTAATTTAAGTTTCTTAAAAGGATGTTCTCTCAGGTTAATTCCCTTGGTGTGGATCCATATGGGTGGCTGGTGTTAAGGGTTAACACCTGCCGAACCAATTAATGATAATATAAATACTGGGTAAACAATTTAATTGATTATTTCTACAAATGGTGCCCAACATAATTTAATTAATTTTTTTTCTACAATTTCCTCATCTTTGTTCATAACAGCCTTATTTGGAATAGCTAGAAACTGGAAACAACCCAGATGTTCCTCAACTGATGAATGGATAAAAAAAAAAGGGGGGGTGCGTTTACACAGTGGAATATTACTCAGCAATCTGAAACAAGGAAATCATGCAATTTGAATCAAATGTATGTGACTAGAAAAGCTCATCTTGAGTGAGCTAAGCCAGACTCAGAAATATGCACATGGCATCTCTTCACTTCTAATTTTTGTATTTAATCATATATTATAGGATAACTATCCTACAACCAACACACCAAAAGGATCAGGAACGTAGACTTTGTTATGGGGCAATTTGTCCTAGGAGTGCTATCATATATGTCCCCAGTGCAAGAGGATGCTCTTAGCCCTCATACGACCTGAACTGAGAGGGGCTGATATGTAAGGACACCCCACTTCAGAGGAATAGGACAGGTGGGAGAAGGTGGGAAGGTGGGACTGGGAGTAGTGGAAAGAGTGCACTGTGATGGAGATGTAACTTGAAGTAATAAGTAAACATATATATATATTGCATGTGTCTCTGTGGTAGGATGTGGTGATTTATGAATATAACCCCAGATTAGAATAAATGATTTATATCATATTGTCACTCTATTTTTAATGATTTGAAAAACCTCCAAACTAACATCTATTGTGGTTGTGCTAACTTACACTCTAGTCACCATGGTATAAGTATTGCATTTCATCCACCTCCTCATTAGTTATCATTTGTTCTCTTAATGTAATCATTCTGATTGGGGTGAAATAGATTCTTAAAGCAATTTAATTTTATTTAGATGATAGCTGAGGATATTGTCCACTTTTACAGGCATTTGGGTTTTTTTTTGGTTATTTGAGTTGCTTTCTTTAAGAGCTCTCTATTCACTTCAGTAGCTCATTTGACTTGTGGAATATTTGTTTTAGTGATTAATTTGTGCAGTTATTTATACATTCTTTTTTTTGTGTGTGTGTTAATGGAAGCAATTTATTCTTCTGTAGAAAACTAGGAAATTTTATAAAAGTGGAGGAACAAATTCAAATGAGCAAATTTATAACAGTCTCACATCCAAAAAAATATAACATAGTTCTCCTGCCCCTTTCTTTTTTTTTAAGTACTTTATTTTTTTTTCAAGTTACATCTCAGTCGCAAACCCTTCCCTATTCCCCCTTCCTGTCTCCCCCTTCCACCCTCTTCCCCCCCCAAAAGTTTCTCTTTTCATTCCAACAAATGGTTCTTTCTCTTATAACAGTAAATTCTATACAAAACAGCAGAATTAAATATGCCACATTTATGAGAGTTAAATAGCCCAAAATACATTCTTGATATTAACTCTTATGAGATATAGTTGAGTTATTTTCATATATTACTAGCCTATACCTATGCCTGGAAGTCTTTTTCCTGTTTTCTTCTAGTATATTTTATGGATTACATTAAGGTCTGTATTGAATTGATTTTTGTACTTGAAAGATGTGGACCTAATTTCATTCTTCTACATGTGTGTATCTAGTTTAATCACAACCATTCATTTAATGGTTGCCTTTCCCTCTATATATGTTCTTCCAACTTTTGTTAATAATTATGTTAACATCTCTTCTTTCACTTCTGTCCATTTAGGAGTAAGGAAATTTTACTTGTATTTGTAATAGTTCATATTGGTTGATTTTTGACTGATCACCTTCTTTAGCTTCATTAATTTCATGTTTTTGTTGAGGCTTTTTTTTCTTTTTTTTTGAGACAGGTTCCTCTGTATAGCAGCTCTTGCTGTCCTGGACTTGCTTTTTAGACCAGGCTGGCCTTGAACTCACAGTGATCTACCTACCTCTGCTTCCCAAGTCCTGGGATTAAAGGCGTGTGCCACCATGCCTGGCTAATTTCATGTTTTCACTCATATAACTATATTAATAAATTATTTGCTATTATTGAGACTTCAAAACCCTGTGTTTCATCCATTTGGGAATGAATACATATACATAGGTATAAACTTATTATCTGTTTCATTCATTCCCTGTAAGAAGGATGAAAAAGTATGACTTTGTGGATGTTTTCTTAAAATTAAGCATGTTATATTTCTATACTTAAATGAACAAAAAGATAATACACAGTCTCTGGGTCTCTATTGTTAAATTTTATATTGCTTTAATTATTCTTTAGTGCATTTGAATTACTCATTAAATAATACACTTTGGGAAAATTCTAATTATCTGAAAATGTTTACAGAATGAAAAAATGCACTTGGTTATTAGCAATTGATGACTTAAGTAACATTAATTCTCATAATTTCTGTAGTGCATAAACTCAACTATATGACATTTATATAGTGTAGGGAATGAAAGTGAACAATTACTCCTTTATAGTTATTCACTTCATATATATTTTTGAGTTTCAAATACGAAGCAGTGAATTTATTAAGGATAGAGGGAAGGAATTCAAGTTTTCATTCTCTCCACAAATTTATTAACTCTGTACTTTTAAATAACAAAATAGCATAGAGGTTAACTGGGATTTAGAGTTTAACTTATCAACAACACTTCTACTCTAAATTGTCAAATCATAGGAGGGTGATAATTTTCTAAGTAAACATATTAAAGCAGAGGAAATATCTCTTGTACATTTTGTTTCAACTACAGTTATATAACTTTCTATTAAAACACTAAAGTACTTATTAAATAAAGTTCTGCAAATAATTCACATCAAATACATTTTTACAAAAGTCACAGTGGACAATTTCCATGGCCTATGAGTTATATTGTCCTATGATAAGTGATAATTTATATTAGTAATTCTGAGATTAAAACTGATCTTTTGAAGATAAAATTAGTTCAGTGAACTTTGTCAGAAATTATATTTTGAGTTTAAATTCTATTATCCAATAAATAGTATTTTCTACTATGTTACACAGAAAAGTAGCCATTAGTAGAGCTAATAAGGCAAATTCAATCATCTTAAATGCAAAACGTAACTTTAAATAAATGAATCCTGTAGCTTTGGAGAACATATCAAGACCATCTGTATTCAGCAAGAATGCCTCAGACCATTCACTAAAATAGAAAATGCATTTTATTTTTAAAGACTTCAATCTAAAGAGATTGCATAACTTTTCTCTATAACACATTCCAAGTTTTTAAATTCCTTTGTCAGGAATTCTTCCTATCTAACCTACATCACTTGGACTTCACTGAGATCCACATTTCCTGTGGGTTTTTTTTTCTTATTTTATTCACAGTATAAATACAGAACTGCTGAGATAGAGCAGATTTGGAGATTGAAATGAGTTGAATCACATCCCAGACATTACTATCTGTCAGAAGAGGGCATTTTGAAAACAGAGCAATTTAGGTAACAGTGTAATTAAATTTAGAAGGAACTAAATATAGGAAATTGCAACACTAAAATTCATTCGCTAAAATAACTTGTAAAAATTTGAGGTATACCATAATTTGTCATAAATTTCCTTTTTTAAAATTAATACTACCAATTCCTTTTATTGTCACTTCTAAATACTTCATAAGGCAATAGATATTGAAAACAAAATAAGTGAAGGTTCTAGAATTTCAGGATGTAAAATTCTCCTTTGTAGGGAAAGAACATTTCTCCATGGTGTTTATTTGCTTGTTTGTTTTAATGTTTAAAAGAATACATAAAATTTATTTAATTTATCTGACCAGTTTTATTCATAAAGAAAGATGACAACTTCTATTAAGTCAGTGAAAATTAGTCTTCAGTGTTTACAACAATGTAGAGAAGACAACATGTCAATAGATTTGAATAACAGCCTATCTTATTGAGTGAGGTGTTTTGTTAAACTAAATTTACATGTTTCATTTAATGACCTCTCTGTAATTTGGACAGATACTGTTTGCCTGTAATGTTCACTGCTCTCAATGAACTAAGAAGAAGCTTATCATTAGAAGAAATGTCACAGATAGAATTGGAGAATACTAAGAGAATAATTTTTGAAACTAAACAACAGAAATATTTAAGCCATAGCTATAGATGAATATATGACTAGAGAAAAAAATTAGCTGGACACCCAAAACTGGAACATTTTATTCTTATTGAGGAAAGCAGAACACAGCAGACAGTTAGAGATTACAATGCAGGCAACCTGGGTTAATCAGGTGCTAACACTCCAAATCCTTTGCACTTGACCTGACATTTACAGGCTAAATGCTGAGAAAAAAACTTTTCTTAGTTGCTACCAACTTGAAGTCATATAATATGGAAATGTTCTGTGCAAAATTTTTCTCATTTCCTGCACTTTCCAACTACCACATCAATATGTTCAGTATATTTTATGCAATTAAAGCCACACATGAACAATTATTTTAGCAATTGTTTGGAAGTATTAAAATTTTTGTGTCTTCATATGTGCAAAAGACAAAAAGAAAATAGTTAGATAAAGAGACAGAGGAGCCAAAAGACAGAAAGACAGGAACAATGTGTAAAATTATATATTTCTATGTCAAAATCATATAACAAATATGCCTTAAGAAAAAATTTCCATAAAATAAAAATATTCACATTGTATTTGTAGTATCCTAATTAGAGTAAACCAACAACTCCACACGGTTTAGAGTCACCTGAACATCTCAGATTATATTGGCCTATGGACATGAATATAGAGTTGGAATTGTCTTGATTGTATTGATGTAGCAGGATCTAGCACACTGATGGTGGTACCATTCCCTGGGCAGGGAGTTGTGGATCATACAAGGAAACAATCAATGGCCTATTCAAAGCATAGCAGTCTTTTCCAGAATGTATGTCTAATCACTACAGTTTTAATAATCTGCCTCCTTAGTATACTGAAGGCAACAATGAGTGAGGATACTGATGGACAGTTACTAAAAGGAATGAAAAAAAAAGGTACACTCATGGCTTTCTTAATAATTATTTTCTTACTCTGTACCTTAGATTAAGTATCATTTTCATCACTATTGGTCATGGTATTTGCTCTGATGTTTGTTAGAATATTAGTATAGTCCCCAAAATTATCTATTTCACATCTTCCTTTTAGATCTACAGTTAATTTTTAAGATATAATTTGATTTTATTGAAAAATTGCTAAGTAGGTAATTGACAAGATTATATAATTAAGACTTTATCTGAATATCTTAATTCACTGATTTTAAACTTATTTTTTGGCACAAATTCAGTTCTTCAAAGGAGAAAAATCAATAAGTGGAGAACAAATGAGATATATTGGCAAAGACAGCTATTGCATGGCTGACCAAAGTTAAGTGTTTTATGAATAAGAACGTCAGAGTCCAAAGAATATGTACTAATTAAGTAATAGTACACATACTCAAAAATAATATTGCTAAAGAAAAGAGGTTTACAGACATTCAGATAAAATATGGGAAATCACTTGACCTGTGCATGTCAGTTCTGCCTTTTGGAAAACTTAGGAAAATAAAGTTCACATATATTGAACTAAAATATTTTGATAAATCTAGTGAAAAATAATACCCTCATGCATGCTGGGATTAAAGACATGTGCCACTGTGCCTGGCTTCTGATGCATATTTATAAGTTATGATGAAATTTAATGGCAGCATTGATAAAAATATCACTATCAAGATACTAATTTAAGTTTATGCTTAATATGCAATTCGAGGTTTATATGCTATTATTGCCAGTTAAGTGTTTTACAGTAGATATGATAATATAGTTAGGACTCCATTTATGTAATGAAACACTAAGACCAAAACAACTTAGAGAAGAAAGGTTTTATGGCTCTTTCATAGAACTTATGTGACCATAGACTTGGTGGTTACCACTTGGTGGAACCATTTGTGTAGTATTAGTATTAGGAGATGTAGCTTTGTTGGAGGTCTGTTACTAGAGATGGGCTTTGAGGTTTCTATAGTCCATAGTACATGTCATTCTGAGTCAGTGCTTTCTCTCTCTCTCTCTTTTCCCCTTGAAGTCTTTGAAGTTTTCAGAAGCTAAAGTATCTTTCTCAAGTTTATCTCAGTGTATGAGCTCTAAGTTTCAATGACTGCTACAAAGATATGCCTGACTCCTTACTTCCATACTGTCATCTTCACCTCCAAGATAATCATAGACTCCCCCTCTGAAATTGAAAAGCCCCAATAAACTCCTTCTTCAATAAGTTTTATCATGGTATTTCTCCACAGCAATAGAAAAATAACTAAGAAAGAAGTTTGTAACACAGTGTAGGCTATTGTTGGGACAGGGTTAACTATGCTGTTCTTGCGAGACAAGTGGAAGAATTTAGGACTTTGGACAAGGAATGTAGTTGAGTACTCTAACTGTGGCTTCAAAGGGCATCCTACTGTGATATTGGAAGACAGTATTGGTGAGCGAAGTGTGGACTGTGTAAACCCAACTCAAAAGGTTTCACTGGGGAACAGTACTAGCAATAGGTAAGAGATCATTCCTTTAATATTATGGAAACTACTGTGGCTGCTTTTCATCCTCATCCTAAGAGTCTGCCTGATGCTAAATTTAAAAGGTATGAACTCTCTATTGGCAGAGATTCCAACATAGCCTAATATTGAATCTGTCATATAGTGATTAGTAATTACTCTTATGTAGAACATAAAATGGAAAAGAGCAATCAGGGAAAGAAGAAATCAAAGTTCAAAATTTGAAGATAGAAAGAGCACTGGGAAATTTAATGTTGGACCCAAGTCTTGTGCTCCAAGAGAGGAGAAGTTTAAAGATTCAAATGAAATAAAACGAGTGGTGCCTTCATGGCAAGACTTCATCCAACTAAGTTTCAAACATGTAAATAAGAAATGCCTAAGTAATATCCACTCCCAAAACAAATAATGTCTCATTCAACAAAGAAAAGTAACAAATCAAAGTTCATTAAAATGTAATTAGAGGAGGTTCCAGGTTACAACACAATCAAGTGTCATGGTCCCTGCCATGATTGTCATAACTCTCCCACTTACACTGTAACTCCCAATAAACTCTTTCTTCTGTAATTTGCATTAGTCATGGAGCCACTTCACAGCAGTGAAAAAAAAAAAAACTAACAAAGAGTTTATTTGGCTTGCATTTAAAAACCTAAATGCATCATTGATAGAAGTCTGGGAAGGACCCTGTAGGCAGAAACTGAAGGAGAACAGTTTATGGAAGAATGCTGGATACTCTCTTGTTCCTCATGGCTTTCTCAGACCTCTCTCTCTCTCTCTCTCTCTCTCTCTCTCTCTCTTCCTTCCTTCCTTTCTTTTTCTTGTTTTTCTTTTATTGAAAATAGATTCTTTCCTATACAATATATCCTGATTATATTTTTCCTTCCCTATAACTGTCCCAGTCTCCTCCTCTCTGGATCCATTTCATTTCTGTTTCTTATTGGAAGAGCAATAACAGGACATGGTGAAATAAGATAAAATAATATGAATCAGCATGTGTAACATTGAAGTTGGACACAGCAACCCAACAGGAAAACAAAAGTTCCATGAGTAGGAGCAATAGTCAGACACCTATTCTTTCTCAAGATCAGGAGTACCATGAAAATACTAATCTAATAGCTATAACATAATAGCGGAAAACATAGTCCAGACTCATGCAGACCCCTCGCTTGTTCCTTTAGTCTCTGTGAACTTATTCATTCCTTGCTTAGTTGACTCGGGCTTAGTTGTTCTCCTGGTATTCTCTGTTCCCTCTGGCTTTACAATTTTTGTGGCTCCTCTTGTGTGTGATTCCATGAGTTCTGTGGGGAGGGATTTGATGGAGAACTTAAATTAGCCTGTCTCTCTATATATAATGTCCAGCTGTGGGTCTCTGCATCTGTTTTCATCTGCTGTTATGGAGGCCTTTCTGATGATGACTGGATAAGACACTGATCTATGAGCACAGCAGAATATCATTAGAAGTCATTTTATTGATACATTTTTAAATGACTAGTAGTGGTGTTTGATTTTATGCTAGGTCTCTGGGCTATCTGAGTCAGTGATTCTTGGTTACTGAAGAAATGCCAGGCATGGGCTCTGTCTCCTGGAATGGGGCTTAACACAAATCAAATATTTACTGGTTATGCCTACAAGTTCTGGACTACTATATTGTATAGGCAGGACAGATTGCAAGTCAAAGTTTTGTGATTGGGCTCTTGTCAACATTTCTCTTTCAGTAGCCTGCAGAGTAGTTTCCCATACCAAAGAGACTATATCCTACTGATAAAGGCTCAATGCAGGCACCAACTTGACTTCTCCATATTCAATGAGTTGTGGTGGTATTCTGTTTGTCTATCTGGAGCCATTGTCAGTTTTCAGAGAGGAAACTTAGAAAACAATGTGAGTTTGCCTTAGCAATAGCCTAGGTTGTTTGGAATTTCTATGGGAAAGCCTTGACCAACAACTTATTTCAATGCAACCTAGTCTCATCAGTGGAAGAATCCCATGGCATAAAAGTGATGATCAATTAAGACTACATATTGCCATTGCTAGAAGTCCTCATTAGAATTATTTTCATAGATCCCAGGAGGTTTGCACTGTACTAAGTTTCTACACAATTACCCAAATGTCCTCCAATCCCAGCCATCTCTCCCACCACTCTCTTTTCACCCATCTCTCCCTACCTGAAACCCCTGTTGCCATCTCCACCTATCCTTCGTTCACACGTAATATTCTAATTCCTCTTCCCAGGAAGGTCCATGAATCTCTCCTAGATCTCCTCTTTATCTCATCTTTCTAGGACTACAGACTCTAGCTTGGTTATCATTTACTTAACAGCTAATATTTGCTTACAAGTGAATATATTCAATATTGACTTTTCTGAGTCTAAGTTATCTCACTCAGGATAGCTTCTCCTACTTATGTCCATTTCCCTGAAAATTATATGATGTCATTTAAAAAAATATCTGAGTAATACTCCATTCTATAAATGTACCACATTTATTTATATGTTCTTCTGTTGAAAAACATTTAAGTTTTTTCTAGTTTCTAGCTATTGTGAATAAATTCACAATAAACATGGTTGAGCAACTGTCCATATGGTATGATGAATGAGTGTCCTTTAGGTATATGCCCAAGGGAGGTGTGGTTGGATCTTGAGGTAAGGTGATTCCCAACATTCTGAGGAAATACCATCCTGATTTATATAGTGGCTGTTTGCAAGTTTGCAGACCTACAAGGAATGAAAGAGTGTTTCCCTTGTTCCACATCCTCACCAGCATAAGTGGTCACCTGTATTATGCTCTTAGCCATGCTGACAAGATCTCAAAGTCGTTTTGATTTGCATTTCCCTGATGGCTAAAGAAGTTAAACATTTTGCCCAGTTTCTCTTCTAGCAGATTCACTGATTTCGGTTTTATGTTGAGGTCTTTGCATTCTTCTACATGTAACATCCAGTTTGACTAACACTATTTGTTGAAGACGCTTACTTTTTCCAGTGTGATTTTCTGAACTGTTTATCAAAAATCAGGTGTTCATAGGTTTGTCCATTTTTGTCTGGGTATTTAGTTTGATTCTATTGATCGATCTGTTTTTATGCCAATTCCATGTGGTATTTAGTATAGTTCTATGGTACAACTTGAAAACAGGAATGGTGAGTTCTTCAGCAGTTCTTTTATTCTTCAGGATTTTTTTTTTTAGATATTCTGGGTTTATTTACATATGAAGTTGAGAATTGACCTTTTAAGGTCTGTAAAGAATTGTGTTGGAATTTTGATTGAAATTGCATGGACTCTGTAGATAGCTATTGGTAGGATCGCCATTTTTTATTATAAAGAAGGGAGGTTTATTGGATAGCTGAGGAAAAGAGAAACAGCATGGGCATGGAGAGAGAGAGAGAGAGAGAGAGAGAGAGAGAGAGAGAGAGAGAGAGAGGTGGGTGGAAGGAGCAGAGAGGGGAGAGAAGAGTGAGAGGAAGAGCCAGGGGAGGAAAGAAAGAGAGAGAGAGGAGAATGGCTATTTTTATTACATTAATTCTACCAATGCATTAGGATGGGAGATCTTTCTATCTTCTAATATCTTCTTCAATTTCTTTCTTTAAAGATTTGAAGTTTTTTTTT
>CAJQZJ010032563.1:896763-947063 GCA_907164525.1 Lophiomys imhausi
CTTATATATACTACAATATCATCTCCAAATAATGATACTCTGTGTGTGTGTGTGTGTGTGTGTGTGTGTGTGTGTGTGTGTTACACAAATGTTTATTGAGAGAGAAGGCATCAGCCCTCCTTGGCCAGCTACCTTCCTCATGGCCACCAGTATGTTGCTCAGCTCCACCTGCTTCCTCTTGGTGCATCAGCATAGCTGTCATTCTTGGCAGGGTGCCCCTTAGGTTATCAGGTGATGCCTGCTGTGGTTGCAGTCTGTTTCAAAGCAATGACTTGGGTCATTAGATTTTTAGAGGAGGATCTGTGGGATCCACAGAAGATGGGAGTAGGGGGCAGGGCACGCTGCCATGTGTATTCTGCTGTAGAGCTAGGCTTGAAATTGGGGGACTGGATCTTGGGGAATATTGCAAAAACAAAATGTATGCAGCAACCTATCTGGTTTTCTGTCAGGAATGACCTGTAGGTTTTTGGTGGGTGGCTGCTAGATTTGGGGGCAAGGATAAAGCAGTCAATTTAAGGAGGTTAAGAAAAGATGGACTATTGGATCCACAGGAGATGTGGACAAATAAGGAAGGCTGCAGTTGGTGTTCTGTTGCAGTTCTCGAGTCTAGATGGGAAGATAAGATTTGGAGGAGTGGAAAAAGTGGTGAGGGTCTTTAGTTAGCTTACCTGTTTCTCTGTTTTGCTTAGCTTATTTGTTCCCAGAGATTGTCTGATATTTCCCTTTTGGCTTAGCTGGTGTGTTCCTAATAAATGCCTGCTGGTATTGGAAACTAGGTAATGGAATGAGTTGAAGAAACGAATGTTGGTGGAGAATGTCTTTGTGATTCATCCAGGTGGTGTCAGAAGGAAAAGAAGGACTACAGCTGGTTTTCTGCTTCAGGACTAGAGATGAGACTTGGGTGGGAAGGTGGGAGGGGGGATTGGATCTCAGGAAGAGTAGGAGAGTTGTGGAACTGCCTTCAGCCTACCTTTTGCCCTGGGAGGAGGGGTCTTTTGGCTAGGACATGGCACCTGCTGGGTTTGGGTTCTGGGACAAAGCAATGAGTATGAGGAATGTTAAAAGGAGAAAATCTGTGTGATCTACAGGAAATGGGAGCAGAATGTCAGGGAAGGCTGCTATGGTTATTTTGCTGCAGATTTGCAGCTGAAACTCATATTGGATTAGGGGAACAGAGACTCATCCTGCTTTCTTGTGCACTTAGGACCAACTTCTCAGGATAACTACCATCTATCATGTGCTGTCTCACAATATCAATCATTAATCAATAAAATGCCCACCAGACTTAGTTAAGCACTAGGTTTATGGAGGGATATTTCTATTGAAATTTGTCTTCTAAGATAAATCTATCTTGTGTTCAGTTTGCACACAAAAAAATTAACCAAGAAAATTTGACGAAATAACATTAAAGGACCTATGAAGAGTTTTGAAAAAAGAAAAAACACACACACTAAAATACTTAGAATCTGGTAAGTACAAATTACAAAAAAAAATGAAGTTTGACAATTTTTGATATTATGTACATGAAAAGATAAAGGGATAGAAGTTATTGTAAGCCATTTAAAAGTTGCTCTCTTAAAATCATTTCTTGTTGATTTGGCACATAGGAAACCTGCTTTGGGCCCAAATAAGAATGGAAAAATAGTTAATCAAGTTAATAGTAACATTTGATGTTCAATCTTTTTGTGCTCAGCTTTTACTTTTTTTTCTTTTGTTTTTATTTCTTCAAGTTACACTAGCTTACTTCTTGTGTCCATCTTCTTGGGATATCTTTTTCCATATTTTTATCCTGAAGTGATGTTTATTATTAATGTCAAGATTTATTTCTCAGATGCAGCAGAAGAATGAATCCTGATTTCGCATTATTCTGTACAGTCTGTCTTTTTGTTGCAGAATTGAGACAATTGATGTTGAGAGATATCAATGAGCAATATTTGTTTATTCCTGTTATTTTGTTGTTTTTTGTGTGGTGGTGATTCTGTGTGCTTCCCTTCTTTTTTTTATACTTTATTTTTTTATATCTTCAAGTTACATCTCAGTCACAATCCTTTCCCTATTCCCCCCTCCTGTCCCACCCTTCCACGTTCTTCTACCTCAAAAACCCCCATCCTCTACCCTTTTTTTTTGTTTTTTTTTTTTTTAGTTTAAGGTAGATAGTTCCCCCTCAACAGCTCCCCCTTTCAGTCCAACAAATGGTTCTTCCACATATAACAATAAATACAATACAAAACAACAGAAATAAATAGGCCACAATTATGAGAGTTATATGGCTTAGCATGCATTCCCAATGTACAGTCCATATGTATTTGGCACCTGACTTTAACATTCTACTATCTAACCATCTCCATGAGTTTAAAGTTCTATATCTAACCCAGCTTTCATACTAACTTGCATCACAATTTTAAAAACATCTTCTTAGATACAGAACACCCTCTTGATTCCTAATCAACTCAAAATTTAACTATGAGACTCTAGCTATCTATTCTTCAACCACCTCAGAGACCTGAGAGGGATAAATATATCTGATTATATAGGAAGTACAGGGCCTGCAGCTTGAAAAACTAAGAAATGACTTACCAGTGGCTGCCTGGAAAGTTCCCATTTTCTCTCCATACATTACAGCATCAATCTTCAGTCGTTTGGCCCCATTTCTCTAACAGACATTGATTGTAGAGCAGGAATTATGAAGGACTTACCTACCCTGTCTTGGCAGAGCTAGGCTGTCGACTTACCTGCTTCCAACTTTTATCCTTTTTGGACAACATTCTGTCTACAGTTGAAGCAAGGGGTTTTTCTTGCCAAGAGATAGGCTTGCCACTAATTCAACCATCTCCCACTGGTGATTCTTCGATGCTCATCTGCTACTTGGAGTAGAATAGGGGGTGCTGTCAGGAGCTGACATGTCTCGATATCAAAAAAATCTTAATTTAAGAAAACATCTTTGAATGCCATATTCTTTAGATCTCTTGGGGTTTTTGAAGACGCCCTTTCTATCTCTTATATTTAGATAAGCAAATGTTGTTTGTCTTTTAGCAACTTTATTTCTGATTAGCTTAGAAAATAACTGTGATAGACTGTCATAGTAACTAACAAAATGACATGCTTGCATGACTATGAGTTTGTATTTCTTAATTAACCTAAATAATTTATGATGGTTGGTATCAAAAAGCCAAAACTTCACATTTCCTTTTTAAGCATTCCTAGGTACAGTACATTTAAGAAGCGTTACCCTTAATTTTGTATCAATATACAAAGATCAATACCAATGTGGCCAAATATACTCTTAATTTTATATCAGTATACAAAGATCAATACCTATGTAGCCCAATACAATTTCAATTTTGCATTAATATACAAGGGTCAATACTATTGTGGCCAAATATAATCTTAATTTTGTATCAATATACAAAGATCAATACCGATGTAGTCCAATACAATCTTAATTTTGCATTAATACACAATGATCAATACCAATTTAGCCAAATATAATATTAATTTTGTATCAGTATACAAAGATATAAGGTCATATTCAATAATCTGTCCTTTTTTCTTGATCTTTCCTATACTATGTCTATGTCCCATTTTTTTCTCAAGTCTATTTACTCCTACATAGGACAGAAAGAAGGATACAGAAAAGAAAAAGATAGAAGTCCCTGGGTCTAACCACCAAAACCCATTTAACAAGACCATTTAACAGCTGGTAGTCTCTTCCCCTAAATAACAAAATTTTCTGTTATCCATCAAATAACCAAAAGGGGGGGAGAACACCCTCCCCACCTTCTGAGCATGGGACGTCGCTCTCTTAAAATGACTTCCTGCTGATTTGGGACTTAATAAACCTGTTTGGGGCCCAAATAAGAATGGAAAAATGGTTAAAAATGTTAATAGAATCATTTGATGTTCAGTCCTTTTGTGCTCAGCTATTTAGATGTCCTAAGAAGTTTGTAGACAGAAGCTGATCTTCAGGGCTTTACTGAAGTTCTGGCTGGAGCAGTCTGTAGAGCTGAATGATCTTAGCGATTTTGAGTTGTTGTGGTTGTAGACTTTTGAGGAAACAGCTATTGAGGAAGTCTGCAAGTCTGGATGGTCTGGGCCACTCGTCTTCTTTGGTGTCTGATCTGTTTTATGCTGAGGTTTCCGTTGTCCAGTTGTCCCTGAATTCCTTGAACGGATGCTTTAAATCTCCTGGAAAGATAAGAACAGAGCCCTGTCCTAATCCTAATTCTGGGACAATTATCTTTTTTTTTTGGGGGGGGGTGTCAGGTAATATTTCTCGGTGGTGGCGCACGCCTTTAATCCCAGCACTTGGGAGGCAGAGGCAGGCGGATCTTTGTGAGTTTGAGGCCAGCCTGGTCTATAAAGTGAGTCCAGGGTAGCCAGGGCTACACAGAGAAACCTTGTCTCGAAAAAAACAAACAAACAAAAAAAATATTTCTCATGAAGCAAATTTGTTTTTTTGACAATATATAAAGTATTATCTTTAAATCTGGATTAAAGAAGAAATTATTTTATTATATTGGAGCTAGAAAAATCTTTAGTGTATATATTTTGAGATCTCAAAAAACAATTTGTTTGCATCGTGCTCAGCTTTTAAAATGTCCTAAGAAGTTTGTAGTCAGAGGCTAAACTTCAGGGTTTTACTGAAGTCCTGCCTGGAACAGTCTGTGGGGCTGAACCATCTTAGTTAGCTATTTGAAGTTGTTCTGGTTGTAGACTTTTGAGGAAACAGCTATTGAGGAAGTCTTTAAGGCTGGATCATCTGGACTACTTGTCTTCTTTGTTGTTTGGTCCGTTTTCTTTAGAGGTTTCAGTTGTCCAGTTGTACCTGGAATTCTTAGATGGATGCTTTTAATATCTGGGAAAGATAAGAACAGATCCTTGCCCTAATCCTAAATCTGGGCTACTACTTTTTCTGGCAGGTAATATCTTTCCTAGAGCAAATTAGGTTTTTTGGCCATTTAAAAAGTATTTTCTTTCAACTGAGATTTTTTAAAAATTCTTTTGATATTTTGGAACTAAACATACTTTTAAGTGTGGAGGGATGGGTGATTTTTCTCCCCTTTGATGGGTTATAGATATTTGTTGTTATTTAGCAGATTGGTTACAAGTTGTTAAATCATTTTGTTAAACAGATTTTGGAAGTTAAACCCAGGGATTTCTCTCTTTTTCCTTTTCTCTATCCTTCTTTCTCTCCTAGGTAGGGGAGAAGAGACTTGAAAAAATAGGAAATGAGCATATTATAGGAATTATAAAAAGGGACAGATTCTTGAATATGCTCTTACATCTTTGTATATTGATACAAAGTTAAGGTTAATTCTTTAAGGTATTAAACCTAGGTAACCCTTAAAAATGCAATTTGAAGTTGTGAACTTTTGATAGCAACTGCCACAAACTGTTTAGGATAACTAAGACATACAAACTAATAGACATTAAAACATGTCATTTTGTTAGGTACCAGCATAGTTTATCACATATATATTCTAAGTTAATCCAAAATCAAGTAGCTAAGAGACGAGCAACATTTGATAGCCAAATATATGGAGATACATAGGTGGTCTTCAAAAACCTCAAGAGATCTGTAGAATATGGCATTTCAAAGATTTTTTGGGGGGAAGAAAGGGTTTATTTTACTTTACAGCTTATAGTCTTTCATGAAGGGAAGTCAGGGTAGGAACCTGGAGGTAGGAACAGAGGCAGAAACCGTGGTCATCCACTTGCTTTATTTGATTTGCTCAGTTTGCTTCTTTACACAACCCAGGACGACCTGCCCTGGCATGTGGTCATCTTCTACTGTGGGCTGGGCCCTCCCACATTAACCTTTGATCAAGAAAATGCATTACAAACTTGCCCACAGTCAAAAACCTCATGGGAATGTATTTTCTCAATTGAGGCTCCTCTTCCTAGATGAGCTCATATGTATGTGTGAGTGTGTGTGTGCTGGTTTTTATTATTATTATTATTCAAGTTACATCT
Source organism: Lophiomys imhausi (assembly GCA_907164525.1). NCBI lineage: Eukaryota > Metazoa > Chordata > Mammalia > Rodentia > Muridae > Lophiomys > Lophiomys imhausi. The sequence continues at coordinate 902,737 of CAJQZJ010032563.1, forward strand.
CAATCGCAATCTCCTCCCTACTCCCTCTCTAGCCCCACCCTCCCACCCTTTTCCCCTCAACCCCCCCATCCCCTTCCTTTTCTTTTTAGGCTTAAGGTATATCTTTTTCCCCACAACAGCTCCCTCTTTCAGTCCAACAATAATACAATACAAAACAACAGAAATAATTAGGCCACAATTATGAGAGATATAGGGCTTAGCATACATTCCCAATGTCCAGTCCATATGTATTTGGCACCTGACTTTAACATTTTACTATCTAACCATCTCCATGAGTTTAAAGTTCTATACCCAACTGGGCTTTCATCCTAACTTGCATCACAATTTTAAAAATATCTTCTTAGATCCATAACACCCTCTTGATTCCTAAGCAACTCAAAATTTAACTATGAGACTCTAGCTATCTATTCTTCAAGACTTGAGAGTGATAAATATATCTGGTTATACAGGAAGTACAGGGCCAGCAGCTTCCAAAACTAAGAAATGACATGCCACTGGCTGCCTGGAAAGTTCCCATTTTCTCTCCATACATTACAGCATCAATATTCAGCTGTTTGGCCCTGTTTCTCTGACAGACATTGGTTGTAAAGTAGGAATTATGAAGGACTTGCCTACCCTGTCTTGGCAGAGCTTGGCTGTCGACTTACCTGCTTCCAAGTTTTGTCCTTTTTGACAGCATTCTGTCTACAGTTGAAGCAAGGGGTTTTTCTTGCCAAGAGATAGGCTTGCCACTAATTCAACCATCTCCCACTGGTGATTCTTCGATGCTCATCTTCTACTTGGAGTAGAATAGGGGGTGCTGTCAGGAGCCGACATGTCTCCATATCAAAAAATCTTAAGTTAAAAAACATCTTTGAATGCCATATTCTGCAGATTTCTTGAGGTTTTTGAAGACCACCTATCTATCTCTTATATTTGGATAAGCAAATGTTGCTTGTCTCTTAGAAACTTGATTTCTCATTAGCTTAGAAAATAACTGTGATAGACTACTCTAGTACCAACAAAATGACATGCTTGAATGACTATTAGTTTGCATTTCTTAATTATCCTAGTTTATGATAGTTGGTAGCAAAAGGCCAAAGCTTCACATTTCATTTTTAATCATTACCTAGGTACAATACCTTAAAAAGAGTTAACCTTAATTTTGCATCAATATACAAATAACAATACCAATGTGACCAAATATAATCTTAATTTTGTATCAATATACAAATAACAATATAATGTGGCCAAATATAATCTTAATTTTGTATCAATATACAAAGGTGTAAGGGTATATTCAATAACCTGTCCTTTTTTCTTTATCATTCCTATATTATGTCTATATCCCATTTTTTCTCAAGTCTGTTCACCCCTACAAGGAGAGAAAGAAGGATACAGAAAAGAAAAAGAGAGAAGTCCCTGGGTCTAACCTCCAAAACCTATTTAACAAGACCATTTAACAGCTTTTAATATCTCTCCTCCTTTAATAACAAGATTATCTATAACCCATCAAATGACCAAAGGGGGGAAAAATACCCACCCCACCTTCTGCAGATAAGACATCGCTCTCTAAAAAGACTTCCTGCTGATTTGGTATGTAGTAAACCTGTTTGGGGCCCAAATAAGAATGGAAAAAGGTTTTCTTAACTTAATTTTTTTGATATTGAGACATGTCAGCTCCTAACAGCACCCTCTATTCTACTAGAAGTACAGGATGAGCATCCAAGAATCTCCATTTGGAGATGGTTGCATTAGTGACATGCTTGTCACTGGGCAAGAAAAATCCCTTGCTTCAACTTTAGACAGACTGCTCTCTGAAAAGGACAAAGCTTGGAAGCAGGTAAGTCAATAGCCTAGCTCTTCCAAAACAGGATGTGCAAGACCTTCATAATTTCTGCTCTACAATTAATGTCTGTCAGAGATACTGGGATAAGAGACTAAAGATAGATACTCTAATGTATTGAGAGAAATCGGGGACTGTCCAGGCAGCCAGTTGTCTGTCATTTCTTAGTTTTGGAAGCTTCTGGCCCTGTACTTCCTGTATATTCAGATATATTTATCCTGCTCAGGTCTCTAATGTGATTGAAGACTAAATAGTTATAGTTTCACAGTGAAGTTTTCAGTTGTTTAGGAATTAAAAAACATCTAAGAAGATGTTTTTAAGTTGGTAATACAAGTTAGGATGGAAACTGAGTTAGGTATAGAACTTTAAACTCATTGAGATAGATAGAAAATAGAATATTAATATCAGTTGCCAAATAAGTATGGGTTAGACATTGGAAATATGTTATACCTTATAATTTTCATAATTGTGGCCTATTTATTCTTATTGTACTGTATTTATTGTTATAAGCAAAAGAGCAGTTTATTGGACTAAAATGGGGAGCTGTTTGGGGAAAAAGTTATACCTTAAATTAAAAAAAAAATAAATAAAAAGCCGATAGGAGGGTGAGGGGGAAAAGGGTGGGAGGGTGGGACCTGGACAGGGAGGAGGAAGGGAATTATGATTAAGATGTAACTTGAAGAAATAAATAAAAGAAAAAAATATTTCTTAAAAAATCATTCAAAAGTCCAAAGATCATTCAAGTAAAAGAACAGTTAAAATTGCTGGAATATGAAGATAAGATAGAATTTCCAAAACTGAAATGATAGAATAGTTGTGTCAGTGATGACATGCAAAAGCTTCACTCTCTTTAACTTTTCATTTAATTTTGAACCTGAACTCCTCATTATTTCATCTGAAAAAATGTTTCTAGCTCAGGCATAATGTCAGCTGACTTCCATGATCATCATTTTATATGTGAAAATATAATGTAATTTCTGTGCATTTATAATAATTTTCTTATAAATGTCCCAGGTGCAGAGCTATAAAGCATGATTATTTTTAATCTTGAAATTATAAAACAATATTAAAAACAAAACACAGGTTCCATACTTAACTGTCATTAACTATTATAGATATAAAAAAATTATGTTTTCTGGCTTGTCATCTTCTAACTTCAGTTATTGTCCCAACAAAATGTATCCCATTAGATTATTTTTGCTAGTGTGTAAGAGATGGGGATTTAATGTTAGTTGGAAGAATAAAGCAGTTGCAATTGGTCATAAAACAAAACAGAATTTATGAACTTCAAAACAGCACGTGCTCTTGTCTACTTCACTTTGCATGAATCGTATAGATTGGTGTTTAAAATACATTTAAAGACTCTATCTCTTAGGTGCTTCCAAACATACAAGTTTCTTAACATATAGCCACTCTTGCTGATCTGACCCAAAAGTTGCAATAGATACAAAAGGCATCTGAGAGACATTGCACTCATAATATATAGACTTCTCTAGCACTTATTATTATTATATATAATAATATATTATATAATAAATATTATATAAATATAATAAATAATAATAATAATTATTATATAACATTTGTGATATTCCATGCATGTATTGAAAATATTGATATGCACATATTATTTTATTTTAAGCAAGAGTCACAAATTTCAAAGGCTACCTTTGAAATTTATTGATGAGCTATGCTACTTAAAAAAATTTTAAGATCCATAAATAAGAGAGCATATCATTTTTGACTTTCTGTGTTACTTCATTCATTATGTTCATTCAATTTTGTCCTTTTACCTGAAATTATCATGGTTGTATTATTCTTTACAATTGAATAGTGGTGATGTAGGAGGATTCTGCACACAAAAGAAAGGAAGAAAAGAAGTGAAAACAAAAACTAAGAATTTTTTAAGGCATAGAGAAACACTATTTTATTTAAAATGATATATAATATATATGGAAAATGGTTTACTCTAAATGACTAGAAATAATGAAGCCAAAATTAAAAGTGAAACCATTATATAAGGTAAGTAGAATTATTACAGTTAATATTTTACAATTATTTTAACATTAATTAAAACTCCATTGCAAAGCAGTACTTTGTCAAATCTTGTCATGTTTATTTATAAACATTTACAAGTAAGATTTGGGGGGCGGTTTCTTGGATAGCCCTTATTATCAACTTCTAGAGGGTTTCTCACGCCTGGTTCTGGAGTTTTTGTTAGATAGTCTATAGTTTTTTAGGGAGAATTTTCAGCATAAGTGATATAACTTCATTTAAAGTACATATGTACACACGTGCACTTACAAATGACCCCCTTGTGGATTTTTAAAATATCTCTGGTGTTATTATTTTCTTCCTTCCTCTTTCTTTTTTTGTATTGACCTTCAGCTCCCTTCCCCAACCAAATGCTCCCCCTCCCCAGTGCTTTATCATGCCCTCATTCATATCACTAACATCATGCTAGTATCCTCTCTAGTGCTTCTGCCTCCCATGATATCTTTTAGGCTTGTCTGGTTTCTGCGACTACTATAGGTGACCTACTATTTCTCTACCTATGAGAAATATTTGGATCTAGGAACCATAGATGAAAGAGAATATGTGTCATTTTTTTTTTGTGGGTCTGTGTTACCACACTCAATACAATATTTTCTACTTCCATTCATTCATCTGCCAATCTAATATTTCATTTTTTTCTCACAGCTGAGTGGAATTTTATTGTATATCTGCACCATAATTTCATTATTCACTTATAGGTAGAAGGATTTTAAATTGTTTCCATTTCTGGAACCTTATAAAACTGAGAAGTTTCTCCACAGCAAAGACACTGTCATTCAAAAAAGAAGCAGCCTACTAAATGGGAAAGGATCTTTTATCAGTTACATATCCAATAGATGGCTAATATATATACAAAATATATACAGAAGACAAAAATTAGATATAAATAAAACAATTAGCATAATCAAAAGTGTGATACAGATCTAAACAGAATTCTCAATAGAGGAAACACAAATGGCTAGGATCACTTAAAGAAATGACAATGTGAGATCAGGCTGCCTACCGGCTAGGGCCAGAACTGGTCGGGCTACCCTCATTCACCCCATTGGATATGGCCACATTGGCTGTTGTTAGAAGCCTTGGGGACCCTTGCTCTTGTCTATAGCAAACATGGCTGGTCCAGGAGAGTGCAGGTACAGTTGGAGAAAGATCTCTCCAGCGGTGGTGGCAAAACATAACAGCTCCAAGACAACATATTTGGCAATCTTTATTACAGTTTTATTGTCACTATGATTTTATCTTCCCCATGGCCCCCTAAAATCTATGCATGTTCCCTGAGATGAGTCAGGGCCCCTCTTTTGTACAGTGTGAACAGAACTTTTGGGCACAGACACAATTTATTGGCTGGAATTGGGATAATGGCAGTGGGATACTTTTTACATGGGAAAAAGATGTGGCTCACCTGTGACCAACTGTGAGGTTGCTTCTACATGCCACAGTGAAGGTAGAACTTTTCGGTGTGTCAACATGTAGCTGGTAGCAGGGAGAGAGCTGGACCTCTGCATCCTACTGACCTTGGTGTTGGTGCTTATGGCTCCAAACTTTGAAGTATCCAGGGTCTGGGTCCACGCCATCTCTCTGTTCCCAGTCACATATCTTTGGAGCCACACACAAGTGACAACTCATACTACAAGGATGTGAAGAAAGGGAAACATTCATCTATTACTTGTGGGAGTGCAAACGTTTACAGTCACTATGGAAATTGATGTGGCAGATTCTCAAAAAAAAAAAAAAAAAAAGGGAATTAATTTACCTGAAGATCCAGCTATTCCACCCAAAGGATACTTCAGCTTGTCAGAAAGACATTCGCTCAACATGTTGTTTGCTGTTCTATTCATAATAACCAGAAACTAGAAACAACCAAGATGTCCCTCAATAGTAAAATAGAAAAAGAAAATGAGGTACATGTACACATTGGCACATGGATGGAACTAGAAAAATGTCATCCTGAGTGAAGTAACCTAGATTCATAAAGACAAATCTGGTATGTATTTGCTTATATGTCAATATCAGTGAAATTAAATTAGTAGTTAAATTAGCGATAATCAAGTTAAAATCATAGAACCATAAAGGTTATGTATAGAGTAAGGGACTAGAGGATATAAATAGATCTCATTAGGAAAGAAAAATAGAATACATAGAATAGATGGCTATGAATGGATGAGCAAAGGCCTGGAACAGTAGGATCAAGTGGAGAAAAGATGGGAAGATGTGGCAGGGAAGTGATTACTGGAAGAGACATCTGGAATTAAGGGCCATGTGAGGGCCTTATGGAATTAAGGGCCATTATGGAAACCTAATACTGTAGAAACCTTGTAAAATATATACATATATGAAGGTGTTCTAAATGAAATCACCAAATAACTGAGGAGAAAGAGTTCCAACTAGCCATCTGTTGTCATTAGGTCTTGATTACACAGAGTTAAATTGGTCCCCAAAGAAGTCTTATGGAAATTCCTAAACAACCCAGGCTTTTGCTGACAGTAGGTTTATCTCCAAAACTGAATGCAAGGCTGCATTACTGAAGACAACACTTAAACACAACTAATTAAACATAGAAAACTTGAGTATGTACACAAATAATCTTCACAGCTAGAGTACAGGAAGGTTCTCTATCAACTACCAAGAACATAAATATAAATAAACACCAATCCAACCACAGACTCTTTGGCCAACAATACAGTTGTGCCTGCAAGACATTCTAGGGCAATGATGCCACAAAGCTCTGGGAGTAAACAACCAATATCTGATTTGACATAAGGCCAACTCCTCTAGATGAAACACCTACCTGACACTGCATAGGTGATCAAAAATCCACAGTAAACAAGGACATCTCCTCATCTATGTTCATAGAAGCTTTATTTTTAATAGCTAGAAACTGGAAACAACTCAGATGTCCCCAACCGAAAAATGGATTAAAAAAAAAAAAACTGTTACATTTACACAATGGAATCAGATATGAAAAACAAGGAAATCATGAAATTTGCAGCCAAATAGATGGAACTAGAAAAGATCATCCTGAGTGAGCTAACCCAGACTCAAAAATATGCACATGGCATTTATTCACTTATAAGGGAATTTCAGCCATGGAGTACAGAATAACTATCCTACAACCAAAACACCAAAAGGAATAGGAACATAGACCTGTTAGTGGGACACTTTGCCTAATGGAGTTGCCATATAGGCCCCGAGAGCAAGAGGAAGCTCTTAACCCTCATATGACTGTTGAACTGAGGAGGGTTGATATGTAGGGGGAACCCACTCCAGAGGAGTAGGATAGGTGGGAGATGGTGGAGAGGGTGGGAGGGCGGGACCAGGAGGGATGGACAGAGGGGACTGTGATAGAGGTGTAACTTGAAGTAATAAATAAACATTAAAAAAAAAAGAATCCACAGTAAAACTAAATTCTACTGTTTGAAAAAAACATGTAACAATAATGTGAAGATACGCCTAATGACATTCTCCTATATTGAGAGATCAGTGCCCTGCTCACCTCATCTGAGAAGGTTTCTCCTGTAGGAGAGAGGAACAAGTACAAAGATCCGCAACCATACATTACATATAGAGAGAGACCTTAGAACACTGGGCTCTTAATGGAGTGTCTCTCTACATCCTTCCTTTCAGGACTCACACAGCCCTGGGCAAAGGAAATTGAAAGAGCTTAAGATCCAGAGGTGTCAGAGGACACCAGGAAAACAAAGCCCAGCAATTCAACATAACAAAAGCACATCTGAACCCCCATACTGAGGCAGTATGCACAGGGCCTACTGGAGTCTGCATTGGGTTCTCTGGATATATATTATGGCTTCCAGCTAAATGTTTTTATGGAATTGCTGAGTGTGTGAAAAAGTAGGTTTTTGGTGCTTGTGTGTTCTCATTGGTTCTTTTCCTTTTGATTTTGTTTTGTTTTATCTTGTTCAACATATGATAATTTTGATTTTGTCATATTATATTTTATTTTGCTTTATTTTTTATTATCCCTTAGAAGACTGTTTTAATGATAGACATAAAGATATATATTTTTTTTAATGATAGACAAATAAAGTGGATCTAGATAAAAGGGGAGATGGGTAAGAAATTAGAGGAATAGAGGCGGGAAACTGTAATCAGGGTATATTATTTGAGAAAATATCTATTTTAAATAAAAGGAAAAACTAACTAAATTGTTTTTTATTTCCTTATTATTATGAATAGAGCATCAATGACCATGTCTGAGTGGATATCTGTGGGGTATGATTTTGATTCATTTGGAAAAATTCAAAGGCGTGGTAAAGCTGTATCATATGGTAGATTTATTTTTAGCTTTTTGAGAATTGTTAAAACTGATTTACAGTGGCAGCACCAGTTTGAAATCCCACAAACAGTGGGATTTTTAAAAAAATCAAACAGTGCATTTTATCAGCTACTTTGATGAACTTGGTCATTCTGACTAGAGGATGTATCTCAGTCAGGATAGGCTGTTGTTTTTGTTCTTGTTTCTCTCTAGAGGTTAATGTTAAATCCCAAATGCTGAAGAAACCACATACTTAAAAAAAAATTCTAGAGATGTAAGCTATATCTGAACTGAAAAGTTCCTATTTAAGCTATGATAGCACTACAAAGTGCAATCCAAGATCCCAAGGGATAGAAACAAAACATAATCCTATATCTATGATGCCTATGAACCACAAAAAAATGATAAAAATGACAATAAATCCACAAAAAATGAAATAGAGACACTCTGGTTTTAGTGATGAGTGACTTCCTAAATGAACTTAAATGCTCCTCAATAGAAGGGAAATTGTGCCTACTACCATAAAGCATGTCCAGTCACTGGGTTGGTGAGGTCATGGATCTTAAAGTAGAATCCAATCCCATAAATTTACCAAAAGACGGGGAATCCAAGATGGCAGCAGCCCGCCCAGATGCATTTTGAACTCGGGTAAAACAGCCATAAAACCACAGAGTTATAAGATGCTGAGCAACAATCTGAGTGACTCGATCCCCCTGGGTTTCACCCAGCTACCCAGGGACCATTAAAAGTCCCTGAGCAGGACCTGTCCTCCCCTCTCTCAGACACTCCCAGAAGCCACTGAATCCAGGAATCGGGAACCCTCACCAAGAGAGACACAGGGTAAGAACCACTCTCATATCCAGTGGGCAGATTCGAACCCCCCACAGGGCTACTCACAAACCTACAGGGCCCCCAGATCCCACACAGGCGTTCCGGCTATTTAGTGAAAGGTTGCAGACCTGTGGGAACGCCATAGTGGCTGGGGCACAGCAGCTGACGGTTCCACAATGGGTCAGCTCAGCCGCCAGTGGGTCCACAGTTGCATTTTGAAAGTGCAAGCATATTTGTGCTTCCCCAAAAGGGTGTTGGACATACATACAGGGCCCTCTATTGGACTTACAGTCATTGGGAAAAAAACACTGCAGCTGGACTGAACAGCGGGATACACTTCCAGCAGCAGGTTATGCGGCAGCTCGACTGCAGTGGCCCCGTTTGCCAGTATCCAAAGCCAGCTCCATACACACATAGGTGGAGCTGTGAGAGTGGCAGAAAGAGTGGCCTGGTTGGAAGGTAGATTTGTTCTCCACATGGTCCAAGCCCTGGGCAAATTGTGGGGTTCTTATTAGACTCGTTTGCTAGTGCTGGTCCTTCCAGCAGGAAACCAGAGCTTAAGCATATAGAGTTCCACCCCTGGACCAGTGAGGTTTACCTGGGGGACACTGCTGAGTGACTCACCTTAAGGGCTTGGAGTTGGATCCTCTCAAGACTCCATCAGGTGGTCTCAACCCCCCAAACTTGGGACCTCCAGAGTCCACAGAATCTGTGCCTACACACACAGGACGATAATAGCAGAGACACTGAAGGCTGAACACTCAGTATGCAACATAGAGAACTCTGACTTGTGAGCAGTGAAACAATCCCAGGCCATTCCTCATTGCCTGGGAATAGGCTGCACCAGTTCACAGTGCTTCTGGCTATTAGATGCACATTGACCTTGAGAACCCCCTGTGAGCAGCCAGGGAGGACCACAAACACGGTTGGACACGTAAGCTGCAGGGGAGCTACAACCCCACCCAACAGCCTGCGGCCTACCAACCTGCACTGTCATCTATACAAAGACCAGTTGGATCCCAGGAACCTACAGTAACACATCCCCATCACAACCCCTCACCTGAGTCCCCAATTGGGACAAGACAGGAAGGGGTGAGCTCTTGGAAACATATTGAGAATCTCCACACAAGGCCCCATCCAGCCAGTGGAAAGTGACTGATCACCAAGCAATACGACTGCTACACCAAAACAACCACTTTGGCTTCAAGTCCAGAAGGCAACAGGAACAAACTGGTAAGAACAACCAAATGGCAAAAGGACAGCGAAAAAGCAGAATCAGCAAAAGTCAGGGAATTATGACCCCAACAAAATGCAGCGATGCCAGTACAGCAAACCCTGACCACTTCACCAAAGCTGAAACACATGAAAACGATGACAATTTTACAGTCTGGAAAATGATAGAGTCCTTTCAAGAAGAATTTACATCTATGAAGGAATTCAAAGAGTCCACAACTTTATAAGAGAAAACAATGGATAATACTATTAGGGAGCTCCAAGCCAAAGTGGCTCAACTTGAATAGGAAAGAGATAAGGCAATGAAAGATTTAAAAGAGATGAAAGATTTCCAGGCAAAGACAAACAAATTGGAGCAGGAAATATACAAAACGAATCAAATCTTGAAAGGCATGAAACTGGAAATGGAAGCAATAAAGAAAACACAGAGTTAAGAGTGGAAATGGAGAATCAAGGGAAGAGAACAGGAACTACAGACATGAGTATCAAAAATAGGATACAAGACATGGAAGACAGAATCTCAGGCATAGAAGGTTCGATGAAAGAAATCATTACAACATCCAAAGAAAATGAGAAAGCTAAAAAATCTCTCACCCACAACATCCAAGAAATCAAGGACTCAATGAAAAGACAGAACCTAAGAATTATAGGCATAGTGGAAAGAGAAGACTCCCGACTCAAAGGTCCATGAAGCATCTTCAACAAAATCATAGAAGAAAACTTCCCAAACCTTAAGAAAGAGATGCAAATAAAATTCCAAGAGGCTTACAGAACACTAAACAGATTAGAAGAAAAGAAGCTCCTCTCGCCACATAATAATTGAGACTCCAAATGTACATAACAAAGAAAAAATATTAAAAGCTATAATAGAAAAAGGTTAAGTAACATATAATGGCAGATCCATCAGAATTACAACTGACTTCTCCTCAGAAACTCTAAAAGCTAGAAGGGCCTGGACAGATGTCCTACAAGCCCTGAGAGAACATAGGTGCCCAGCCAGACTACTATACCCAGCAAAACTCTCTATCAACATAGATGCAGATAACAAGATATTCCATGACAAAATCAAATTTAAACAATATCTACCCACAAATCCAGCCCTACAGAAGATCCTAGAAGGAAAATTCCAACCCGAAGAAGATAACTACACCCAAGAAAACAGAGGAAATAGAAAACCCCACAGGAACTAAACCAAAAGAAACACAGGACCACCACCTATACCAAAATAATGGGAAATAACAACCTCTTGCTACTAATATCCATAAACATCAATGGATTCAACTCCCCAATAAAAAGACAAAGGCTTACAGATTGGATACGTAAACTAGACCCATCATTTTGCTGCTTACAAGAAACATATCTTACTAACAAAGATAGACACTATCTCAGAGTAAAGGGCTGGGAAAAGGTTTTCCAAGCAAATGGAGACAGGAAGCAAGATGGAGTAGTCATTCTAATATCAAGCAAAATAGACTTCCAACTGAAGTTAATAAAAAAAGACAGAGAATGGTATTACATACTTGTTAAAGGAAATATTCTTCAAGAGGACATCTCAATATTGAACATCTATACCCCAAATACAAAGGCACCTACCTTTATAAAAGAAACTTTCCTAACTTAAATCGCTCATCGATCACAATATATTAGTAGTGGGGGACATCAACACTCACAACAATGGACAGATCATCAAGATACAAACCAAAAAGAAAAATAATGAGTCTAACAGAGCTCTTGAACCAGATGGACCTAACAGATATCTACAGAACGTTTCACCCAAACACAAAAGAATATACCTTTTTCTCAGCACCACATGGAACTTTCTCCAAAATCGACCATATAGTTGAACACAAAGATAGCCTCAACAGATATAAGAAAATTGAAATAGCCCCTTGTATCTTATCATACCATGATGGAATAAAGCTGGACTTCAATGGCAACAGAATCAACAGAAAGCCTACACACACACACACACACACACACACACACACACACATGGAAAGTTAAGAAATCTTTTCTGGTTGAGTATTGGGTCAGGGAAGAAATAAAAAAGGAAATCAAAGACTTTGTAAAAACCAACGAAAATGAAGGCACTACATACCAAAACCTATGGGACACAATGAAAGCTGTGCTAAAGTTCATAGCACTAAGTGCCTTCAAAAACAAAATTGTAACAGCTCATATTAGCAAATTAACAACTGAGCTGGAAGCACTAGAAAAGAAATAAGTAAACACTCCCAGGAGGGGCAGATGGCAGGAAATCATCAAACTTACGGCTGAAATCAACCACTTAGAAACAAAAAGAATAATAAGAATCAATGAAACCAAGAGTTGGTTCTTCAAGAAAATCAACAAAATAGACAAAGCTTTAGCCAAATTAACTAAAAGACAGAGGGCAAAAATGCAAATCAACAAAATCAGAAATGAAAAGGGAAAAATAACAATAGGCATTGAGGAAATCCAGAGAATATTTAGGTCCTACTTTAAAAATCTGTACTCCACCAAATATGAAAACTTAAGCAAAATGGACAATTTTCTTGATAGATTCAACCTACTGAAGCTAAATTAAGATCAGGTTAACAGATTAAAAAGCCCTATTACTCCTAGGGAAATAGAAACAGTCATTAAAAATCTCCCAACCAAAAATAGCCAGGGCCAGATGGTTTCAGCACAGAATTTTACCAGACCTTCAAATAAGAGCTAATACGAATACTCTTCAAACTCTTTCACAAAATAGAATCAGAAAGAACACTGCCAAAATCATTCTATGAGGCCACAGTTACCCTGAATCCTAAACAACACAAAGACCCAACAAAGAAAGAGAACTTCAGACCAATCTCCCTCATGAACATAGATGCAAAAATACTTAATAAAATACTAGCAAAATGAATTCAAGAACACATCAAAAGTATCATACACCATGATCAAGTAGGCTTCATCCCAGGAATGCAGGGATGGTTCAACATTCAAAAATCCATTAACATAACTCACCACATAAACAAGAAGCAAGAAAAAAACCTCATGATGAATTAGCTAGATGCGGAAAAAGCATTTCACAAAATCCAAGACCTCTTCATGATAAAAGTTCTGGAGAGAACGGTCATACAAGGACCATATCTGGAAATAATAAAGGCAATATACAGCAAGCCAGTAGCCAACATCAAATTAAATGGAGAGAAACTTGAAGCATTTCCTCTAAACTCAGGGACAAGACAAGGATGTCCACTTTCACACTATCTCTTCAACACAGTACTTGAAGATCTTGCTAGATCAATAAGACAACTAAAGGAGATCAACGGGATACAAAATTGGAAATGAAGAAGTTAAATTATCCCTATTTGCAGACGATAGGATAGTATACAAAAGCGACACCAAAAACTCCACCAGAGAACTATTACAGCTGATAAACACCTTCAGCAGGGTGGCTGTATACAAAATTAATCCCCCAAAATCAGAAGCTGTTCTTTATACAACAAATAAATGGGCTGAGAAAGAAATCAGGGAAACAACACTCTTCACAAAAGCCACAAACAATATAAAATACCTGGCGTAACTCTAACCAAGTAGTAAAGGACCTGTACAACAAGAACTTCAAGCCCTTGAAGAAAGAAATTGAAGAGGCCAACAGAAGATGGCAAGATCTCCCATGCTCATGGATAAGTAGGATCAACATAATAAAAATGGCCATCCTACCAAAAGCAATATACAGATTCAATGCAATTCCTATCAAAATACCAACACAATTCTTTATAGACCTGGAAAAAGCTATTCTCAATTTCATTTCGAACAACAAAAAACTCAGAATAGCTAAATCAATCCCGTAAAAAAACAAAAACCAACCAACCAAACAAACAAAAAACATCTGGAGGTATCACCATCCCAGATTTCAAGCTGTACTACAGAGCAATAGTAATGAAAACAACATGGTACTTGTATAGAAACAGACTAGTGGATCAATGGAATTGAATTGAAGACCCAGAAATGAACCCACACACCTATGGTCACCTAATTTTTTACAAAGAAACCAAAACCGCACAATAGAAAAAGGACAGCATCGTCAACAAATGGTGCTGGTCCAACTGGATGTCCACCAGAATGAAATTAGACCCATGCTTATCACCTCGTACAAAACTTAAGTTCAAATGGATCAAAGACCTTAACATAAGTCTGGTCACACTAAATCTACTAGAAGAAAAAGTGGGAAAAACCCTCGAAATCATTGGCACAGGTGACAACTTCCTGAACAGAACACGAGCAGATCAGGACCTAAGGCCAACAATCAATAAATGGGACCTCATGAAGCTGAAAAGCTTCTGTAAGGCAAAAGACACTGTCATTCAAACAAAAAGGCAGCCTACAGATTGGAAAAAATCTTCACCAACCCTACTTCTGACAAATGGCTAATATCCAAAATATACAAAGAACTCAAGAAATTAAATGCCAAGAAAACAAATAATCCAGTTTTTAAAATGAGGAAAAGAGCAAAACAGAGAATTCACAAAGGAGGAATTCCTAAAGGTCGAGAGACACTTGAAGAAATGCTCAGCATCCTTAATTATCAGAGAAATGCAACTCAAGAGGACTCTTAAGATTCTATCTCACACCTGTCAGAATGGCTAAGATCAAAAGCTCAAATGACAGCACATGCTGGCGAGGGTGTGGAGAAAGGGGAACCCTCCTCCATTGCTGGTGGGAGTGCAGGCTTGTGCAGCCACTATGGAGGTCAGTCTTCCGATATCTTAGAAAACTTGGAATAGCTCTGCCTCAAGACCGAGCCATACCACTTCTGGGCATACATCCAAATGGCTCTTCAAGGAAGTTTCCTCATCTATGTTCATATCAGCCTTATTTGTAATAGCTAGAAACTGGAAACAACCCAGATGTCCCTCAACTGAAGAATGGATTAAAAAACTATGGTACATCTACACAATGGAATACTACTTGGCTATCAGAAAGAAGGAAATAATGTAATTTGCAGCCAAATGGATGGAGCTAGAAAAGCTTATCCTGATTGAGCTAACCCAGTCTCAGAAGAATGCACATGGCATTTATTCACTTATAGTCAGATTTTAGCCATATAGTGCAAGATATCTATACTACAACCAATTTACCAAAGGGTATATGAACATAGACTTTTTTTGGTTTTGTTTTTGTTTGTTTGTTTTCTCTCTCTGTCATTGAAACAATTTTCCCTGGTGGTACTGCCTTGTAGGCCCCCAGTGTATGAGGAGGCTCTTGGCCCTGATATGATTGCTGAACTGGGGCAGGGGACTATTATGTAGGGACACTCCACTCCAGAAGAATGGGATGGAAGTGTTAGGTGGTAGAGAGTGTGAGAGTGGGACTGTGAAGTGTGGAAAGAGGACACAATGATGGAGATGTAACCTGAAGTAATAAATAAATAAATTTTAAAAATTTACCAAAAGACAATATTCTAACTACATTCTAAATATTGATCCCCATGCGGAAAATAAGTGAAATTCTCTTCCCTCTTCAATAATAATCTTTGCAGCAAAAGGAGGCCATTCCAGAAAACTGTAACTAGTCAAAATACAGAGAACAATGGATTGTGGGATGTCAAACCAAAATGGATGCATGTACAACATAACTCTTCCATTTACAGTTGGAGGGAATACCATGGAAAAGGGAATGTCAAGACTCTAAGACTTAGGTGTTCAGAAGATCTGCTCAGATTCTGCTTCATATAAGTTACAAAGAAATTTCATCCGTGATATACCAAAAATATGGCTATGAAAAGAGGACAGCAACAGGGTCCTATCCCTAGACAAAGAACTACACATAATTAAGGAATGCTGAAGGCAGGAGATGTAATCTTCCTCATATCCCAGATTTTATTGGAACAGAAACAACAACAACAAGAAAATTTCTTTTGCCAACCATAGTGTAGTTACTGCAGTAGAATATATGCAGTTCATAGAAAGATTTTGGTGTTGAAAATATTCTGATATTCTAATCAGTTTTTATGAAGAATAGATTTTTATGAGTAACACTTTCAAATTTTAAAAGAATCAGGCAATCCCATTTTGTTAAAAGTAGCTACAAAGTACAAAATAGGAGACAAAAGAAAATATGAAAATACAAAAAAGTTAATTGCAAAGAAATATTATTGGTTAACAATAGGAGATCTGATGTTCTTTCTCACATCTGCAGACATCAGGGACACACATGGTACACACGCATACATGCTGGCAAAAATTCACACATGTAACATTAAAAATTAATCTTAACACCAAAATAATTGATACAGACAATGTATTTTAGTAGAGTTGTCCATATGCACATAAAGCATTTGTTCTCCTGGTGTTAAATAGCCTTCTTTGCATTAAATCCATTAATAATTTTATTAAATGTGTACTTGAATCTATTTCTTTATGTAAAAATAAGCTTTCATTTTTGGAATTTAGTTTTTTTTTTTTTACTATCATTCTCCTTTATATTCCCCTTCTACAACACAGAGCTATTTCTTATGTATGCCACTTCTGTTCTCAACAGGATTGTTTTTTTCCTTTGAGATGCAGTCTTGCAAGTGTCCATTTGAATTAAGCTCTGGATAAGTGATCTTTGATTGCCAGTTGTCGAACTTACAGAACTGTTGTAGATAGAAACAAAACAAAACATCATTTTCTACTCAGCATCATTTGATCTTTCTTTTGCACATAGCACTAACTAAAATTGTAACAAGTTTTTTTTAATTACATACAAATAAAATACCATTCCATATTAATAAGACTGATCTTTTTAACTGAATGATGTTTTACTAATAAGTTGATAGAATCAAGCATACTCTTCCAAATTTAGATGTTACAGGTATGCTGTCATGTGTGTTGTGAATATGAGGATAATAATGCTTCATCAATAAGGTAACAAGTCCACATTAAAACACAAAGTTCAGATTATACAGCACAAATGTTAAATTTTGCTTAATAAACCATGTGGTACTACATTGAAATAATAGATGAAAGGTTATCTAGTAGCCACAACATCCCTGTCCACCCCTACTTATATAAATATAGCTTTGTCACAGAAGAAGGAATCTAGTAGCAAATATGGAAGGTTTACAGAAGACAGAAGGCTAATGTTCTACAAAGTGTTCAATATAGACTGGAAGTTTTTAGCAGTAAACTCCTTATGTCATATGCTCATAGAAGTTAAGGTTTTGTTCAGGCACTCATTTTTTAACATTATTTATTCAAGCTACATCTCAATCACAGCCCCCTCCTACCACCCCTCCCAGTCTCATTCATCCACCATCTTCCCCCTCTCCCTCCTCTCCTTCTCCTAGGATGAGAGGGTCCCACTCCTATCAAGACCCTCAGCTCATCAGCCACATGAGAGCTAAGAACTTCCTTTTGCACTGGTGCCCAATATGGCAGCCCAGCTAGGGATTACCATAGCCCATGACAGACACTGCCCTCTCCTACTGGCTAAGAGATTTGTATGAAGATAAAATTGCCTGGTGCCTAGGGGTGCTTAGGTCTGGTCTATATATGCTTTTTCTCTCCCTCTCCCTCTCCCTCCCCCTCCCCTTCCCCCTCTCCCTCTCCCTCTCCCTCTGTCTCTCCCCTCCCCCTCCCCCTCTTCCTTCCTCTTCCCCTCTTTCTTGGTTGTGATTCGGCCTCTGTAAACTTTTAGGGTCCTAGATTGGTTGGTTTTGTTAATCTTCATGTGGTGTTCTTGTCCCCTCCAGGTCTCTCTATTCTCTCTCTTTTATGCACAGCTCCCAGAGCTACACCTAATGTTTGGCTGTGTGTCTTTGATCCTGTGATGGGTGGAGTTTCTCACAAGGTAGTTGCACTAGGTTCCTATTCCTTAAGACCTATGGATTGTAGGATAGTTATCCTGTAGGATAATTATGCCCTGACAGGCAATTTGGCCTACAAAAAATCCCTTAGCAAGTGGTGGGGTGTAAGTGGCTAAAATCCACTTATAAGTGAGTACATACATGTATATGTTTCTAGGTCTGTGTTAGCTCGCTCAAGCTGAGCTTTTCTAGTTCCATTCATTGGGTTGTAAACCACATGGTTTCCTTATTTCTGAATGCTAAATAGTATTTCATTATGTAGATGTACCACACAGTTTGTTTGTTTGTTTTATTTTTTTAATCCATTCTTCATTTAAAGGAAATCTAGGTTGTTTCCAGTTTCTAGTTATTGCAAATAAAGCTCGTAGTTGAGGAGATGCTCCTGTGGTTTGGTGAAGAATCTTTTGGAAATACACCCAGAAGTGGTATGGCTGGCTGGTTCTTGAGGTACAACTATTCCCAGTTTTCTGAGACATTGCCAGAATGATTTCCAAAGTGGTTGTACAACTTTGTACTCCCATCAGCAATGGAGTTTCCCCCTTTCTCCACATCCTCACCAACATATGCTGCCACTTGAATTTTTGATAATAACCATTCTGATGGGTGTGACATTGAATCTCAGAGTTGTTTTGAGTTGCATTTTCCTAACGACCAAGAATGATGAACATTTCTTCAAGTGCCTCTTGGTCTTTAGAGATTCTTCTTTTGTGAATTATCTGTTTAGTTCTGTATCCCATATTTTTTGGATTATTTGGTTTGTTGGTATTTAATTTCTTGAGTTCTTTATATATTTTCAATATTAGCCCTGTGTTGGATGTGGGATTGGTAAAACTATTTTCCCAATCGATAGGCTGCTGTTTTGTTCTTATGGCAGTGTCCTTTGCCTTACAGAACTTTTTCAATTTAATAAGATATCATTTATTGATTGTTAATCTTAGAGCTTCAGTTATTGATGTTCTCTTCAGTAAGTCATTGCCCATGCCAATGAGTTCAAGGTTTTTCTCAACTTTCTCTTCTATTAGAATTAGTGTGTCCAATTTGTTGTTGTTCTTTGATCCAGGCATTCTTTATCACTTCATTTTAAAGAAGTAGCATTTAAGAGGGGGGCGGGGGAGAAATGATAATGCAGTTCCTTTTTTCCCCAAACTGATTTCTTTGTGTAGCCCTGGCTGTCCTGTAACTCACTCTGAAGACCAGGGTGGCCTTGAGTTCAGAGATCCATCTGCCTCTGTCTCTGAAGTGCTGGGATTAAAGGCGTACAACACCACTGCCCAGCTCTTGTGATTCAGTCTTATGATCACAACCATCAGAGGACAGATAAAGTGCAGAAATGAGTAATATTACAAATAATTTTTTTTCAGGACAACAAAGTGACACAGCAACTTTACTAGAAAAGTGGAAAGGAAACTAGAACAGAAAAATTACATTTCTCTGTCTGGAGGTTGTAAGTACAAGATCACAGTACAGCATAAATATGTTCCAGTGAGCATCTTCATTCAGGTTGTAAATCACCTTTGCCTTGAATCCTCACAAGGCTGAAAGAGGTTGCAAAAGCTTTCCTTAGTTTCCTTGTATAAAACTACTAATTCCATTGTGAAAAGTTCTTCACCAGGACAGAAACATGGTCCCAAACACTACAACACTCAGGGTAAGGACTTCAGTTATGAATTTCAGAGAACAGAAACAGTCAAGCAGTACATTAAGGACACAACATTAATGAGATATTCTGAACATAGATTTTTTAACCAAACTGTAAATCAGATATCCTGATATAGAAGAGACATTACTGTTTTTATAAGCTTAATAATTTATTAAGAAGACTAGATAATTGTCAATAAATTATTACTTTGAAAATCCTAATTTATATACTTATTTCATAAAAGACTCAAATAACAGGACTTTGCTTGTCAAATTGTCTTTTTTTTGATTGAGTTAATTATACTAAAAATGGTAGGCAAAATAAAATTAGTTAAATGACAATTTTGTTTATATAATATGAAAGACTTTTTTTCAGAGCTAAAGATATGTATCACATGACTTTTCATAGAAAATTACTTTATTATAAATATTACAATTACTTAAAATAATCAACACCTATTTTTAAATAGTTTTAAACTATTCAGTGTTTTATTCAAATTTTAAGAAATTATTCAAAATAATTTCTGTGTTTATTGTTCATTATATGTGTTCATGCAACCTTGATCATATATGTATAATATTGTGAGGATTTTTTAAGTGACATGTAGCATAGCCTGTAGGTATTGAGATCAAACTTATTTTTATTTTTAAGATATTAAACCACAACTTAATCTACTCTAACTCTATAACCCAAGAAATGATTATGAAACATATTTTATACGTGTAGTATAAAGTAATCACTTGAATAATATTTATGTGAATAAAAATTTACAAAGTCCTTCTGATAATTGTAGATGGTTTTAATTTGGAAAGTTAAGCATTGTTATGAAAATAAACATACTTATCAATAGTATGTGTGATGTCTATATTTCTATTATGAAAATTAACTAATCAATCAATAAAAGAGTTCCATTGAAGGACATTTATAAAGATAATTTTATAAGCCTTTTCTCCAAACTGTTACTCACTGTTGAACAATCCCATAGTGTATGGCTACTTCAGACTACAGTAAGGCATTGAGTCATCTCTGATTCATTTCTGTCTTTTCTTTGTATCCCAAGTAAAAGGTTGGATTAATCTCTATATGATACAGAAACAGATTTTTTTAAGCCATTTATGCACTATAAAATTCATTTTGTAGTTAAAATTTCATGGGACAACATGCATTGCCTGTTTTTATCAGGGGATATTGTGTAAGCTGCTTATCTTTCAAAACTTTTGTCATCATTACTCATAGCAGAGATATCATGAGAATGTAGAGGAGAAAGGAAGAAAAATAGGTAAAACCAAGAATTATATTTTATGATATGATACATTAAACAGTACTTCAACTAGTAAGGAAAAAAAACCCTAAGTTTTATTTTGGAGCATTGTAATAAGGAATACTAGAAGAAAAAATACACACACACACACACCACTCTAAAAAAAAACTCACTATGATTCAAAGAACAGCTGTTATCAATATATTTAAATCATTTAATGAGATGTTGAAATGGGAATATGTTTAACTTTCCAAATTGCCAGGAATGCATGACTATAGTGAGGAGTTAGTAGTAATTACATACCTGGGTTAAAAAAAAAAACCAACAAACAAAAAGCATCATTCTTTTCACAGTGACAGTATGCAACAGTTGAGGCACAGATGATTAAGATGCTAAAGTGCAACCTTTCTATTGGCCCGAATGAATATTTTTTGTACCACAAATTCTAGCACAAAGTGTGTTGCTTAATGTGATCACTTATAAAATGGTGGAGAAATGAGATATAATAATATTAAGATCCCCACTTCCTTCTCCAGATTTAGTGGTTCACATAAGAAACATGATAACCAGTAAAGTTTAATCACCTAAATGACGAAATATACATGTGTGAAACAGATTTTAACCCCTGCCTCTTTAATATTCAATATTCTGTTTTTCCTTATAACAATAAATACAATAAAAAGCAATAAGTACAATTAAGCAACAATTATGAAAATTATAAGGCACAACATACATTCCCAATGTCCAGTCCATACATATTTGGTGACTGATAATAATATTCTATTAACTATTTACCTTGATGAGTTTAAAATTTTATACCTAACTCAGTTTCTATCCTAAGTTACATTGCCAACTTAAAAAATTTTTCTTAGACCTAGAGCATCCTTTCAATTCCTAAACACCTTAAAAGTTAACTGTGAGACTATAACTATCTAGTCATCAACCACATCAGAGACTTGAGAAGGATAAATATATCTGAATAAATAGGAAGTGCAGAGCAAGCAGCTTACAAAAATAAGAAATAACAGACAACTGACTGTCTGGAGAGTCTCTAGTTTCTCTCTATAACATGATAGATAGTTGTGCTGAATAGTTTTATGTAAATTTGAGGGAAACTAATGTCTTCTGAGAGGAGGGAACTTCAGTTGAGGAAATGCTTCCATATGATTGGGCTGTAAGCAAGGCTGTAGGACATTTTATTAATTAAAATTGATGGGGAAGGTTCCAATTCATTATGGGTAGGGCTATCTCTAGATGGTGGTACTAGGTTCCATAAGAAAGCAAGCTGAAAGCCGGGCGGTGGTGGCGCACGCCTTTAATCCCAGCACTTGGGAGGTAGAGGCAGGCGGATCTTTGTGAGTTCGAGGCCAGCCTGGTCTACAAAGCGAATCCAGGACAGCCAGAGATATTCAGAGAAACCCTGTCTCGAAAAAACCAAAAAAAAAAAAAGAAAGCAAGCTGAGCAGGCCAAAGGGAGCAAGTCAGTAACCAGCAACCCTCCAAGTCCTCTGCATCAGTGATATAAGAGAAGAAGAGACCCAGGAAAGTAAATATAAAAGTAAAATGTTTGTTTTCTGGGACAGTGGATACTGATCAACTGGCACTGAAGAATCAGAAGAGACCAGTATTTTCTTCTAGGGAGCGTATCATGAGAGTAAACACACAGAAGCTATATTCTAGAGGTTGCCTAGGTTGTAGCTTGTGCTGGCAGGCTGTACCTTGAACTTGGTACTGTGTAAGAGTCTCTTAGGTGACTCTGATATCAGGTGATACTGATTTTGAAGGCATTAAAGGGTCATGGAGTACAGATATCACCTGGGATTGTGAGAGGCAATGGTTGGCTCTTGGTGAAGATGCAACCTCAGTAACAGCTGAAGCCCCAAGATTAAAGGGATCATGAAGAGAAACTGAGTCTTTGGTACCACCAAAATGGTTCATAATAAGACTATTGGTGAAACTACAGCTCAGTTGCAAAAGAAAACCACAGCATTTTTGAGATGACCACCAAGAATAGCAGCAGCAGTGCAGTAGAGCCAACTGAATCCTAGAAGACAAGATATGTGTGCTCAAGAGGACAGAGCTGGAAAACTGACTCAAAGGCTTTGGAGGAGCCCAGAAGATTGTGAGTGGACCCCAGACATTGGACATTGTGTTATTTACATTGTTTAGATTTTGGCTTTGCTTTTACCTGGTTGTGATTGTGGTCTGGTTCTTGGTGTAGAAAACATTTCATTTAATTTTTAATTTTTAGGGGAGCCACATTTGAGAGATTTTGAAATTTTAAAAGAGATTTTGAATTTTTAAAGAGACTAGATATATTTAACAGGACTGAACATTAAATGTGTTTGAATTTGTAAAGACTGTTAGAATTTTAATGTTATTTATGTTTTGAATGTGAGAACTTGGGAATGAACGGAAAAGGAAACATTGTGGCTTAATGATGATGTGTCTGTACAATAAGTTACATTGTGCAGGATATTTTTATGACTACCTGTCACAAGCTACAGTTATCAGAGAGGAGTGAACCTCAGTCATGGATATACCCTCTTAAGATTGGGCTGAAGTTAAGTCTGTAGGACATTTGCTTAATGAGTGATTGATGGGGAGGCCCTACCCTAATGTGGGTAGTACCATCCCTGGGATTGCGGTTCATGATTCTATAAGAAAGCAAGCTAAGCAAGTCATGAAGATAAAATCAATAAGCAGCACCCCTCCATGTCCTCTACATCAGCTCCTGCCTCTAGGTTCTAACCCTGTTTGAGTCCCTGTCCTGACTTCTTTCAGTGATGGATTGCAATGTGGAAATTTAAGTCAAATAAAACCTTTCCTCCCTATCTTGTTTTTGGTTATGGTATTTCATCACAGTAATAGTAACCCTAACTAAGACAACACTTTTGTCAAAGAAATTGAATTGGTGTTTTCTTGAAGTGTAAAAGTGAACAAAAATGGGCTGGAAGATCTACAGACTCTCACTTTTGTTAATCTATTCTATATTCCAGCCATTTCCATTTATCACTAAATATGTGTATCATGTAAATTTCTGTTTTAACACAGCCAATAGCTAAAATCATCATGGAGCTGAGGTAAAATGCTCCCCTACAAAAATCAAAGAGATATTTCACAACCTAATATGATCTGCTATAAAGCAACACAAAAAGAATGAAGTTGTAATCACATATTTATGCAGTACCCTGGAGGTATTGTATAACATTGGCTGCCAATGAGTGCATCTACCATTAAAACTACTAAGAGTGTCGTCTCTGAAAAATAAAATCTATGGAGCAATTGCATTAGGTGAAGGTAGAAAATTAATAACATAAAGTACTCTAGGAAAAATATTGGGAAATTGGAAAAAAGGAACTTGAGATAAATTATTAAAGAAGAAACTTAATATTCACAAATGATTAAATCTATACTGATAAAATAAACATTGCAATTTTTCCAGATCGTGGCATTTCTAACTTACGCAAAAGCCCCTACCTCTCAGAGCTGACACAAGAAGAGCAGGCACAGCCATCTCATCTTCTAATTAAGAACTAGTAAGATTTTCTAACATTTACAGATTGTAGGAAAACATACTCAGTAATGTTTATGAGATGATCATATGCCAACATGGAAACTAGTTAATCACACTGCTAAAAGCTGAAATATGTCTGAAAACTAAGAAAAACTAACAATGTCTACAGATTCTAAAAGTGTATATACATATATATATGTGTGTGTGTATGTATGTATGTACGTATGTATGTATGTATGTGTGTATGTGTATATGTGTGTGTGTGTATATATATATACACACACACACACACATAAGGCCATGACATTTGATCTTTTTTTTAAAAAATCAAAGATATCAGTATGCACCATGCCTCATTATTTGGTACCTTAATAAAATAAAAGAATGTACTAGAATCTGTACAAGAATCTTTTGGCTAACAAAAGATTGTTGGGAAAGGAGAACAGTCAGAAAGAAAATCTGAAAAACATAGAGTGTAAGTTTTAAGAGGAAAAAGACAAAGCTGTATTATGAATATATGTTTATTGCAAAGAAATATTGCTGTATATTAAATATTAATGCAAGCTTTTAAAAATGTATTCATACCATTCGGTCAAATATCAAAGTAAAACCTGGATGAAATGAAATATTTATATATAAATAAAAATGCCCTTAAAGGGATTGAAATTTAACCTTGTATCTGCCACTCTAACACTACAACAGAAAGCTGTCACCATTGCAAAATCCTACTTTCTTGAAAGAAATAAGGTTTTAAAACTCACACAGAAGTCTCTGGTAGTGAAACAATACAGCAAGATTAGGGATTGAGGTTGTTTCTCATTTAAAAACCACTAATTCATTTATAATTCACAGGGAATTTTCAATAATGTAATCATTTATTTATTCATCCAATTATGATTTATTCAGAAATCTAAAAGTCAGCAACCTGAAAGATAAAATACATATAGGTCCCTCCTCTTCTTAAGTTTACATTCTACTTGGAAGAAAATTAAAAAGTAAAGTTAATGACAAGGAGTGTTTCAATTATGGACTTGGAGTGGATCAGTAGAATAATACATGTTTAGCATTTATGAGGTCCTGGATTTGATCTCCAGAAAACACACAAAGCACTTGTAATGATTATAATGAAGAAGATACATTAGGGTACAATGAAGGGGACATACTTGTATTGCTACTTTAGCAATGATAAAAATGTTTTCCATAGAAATGATTATGTTGGAGACATAAAAACAGTACATATATAACAAATTTGGGGGCACAAGAGATGGTTGGGGGCACTGGTTGTTCTTCCAGAGGACTTGAGTCAATTCTAAGAGACCACAAGGCTGCTTATCACCTTCAGTGACTCCAGCCCAAGGGGATCCTTCTGGCTTCCAAGTCGACTGCAGGCAGGTGATACAGTGATAAACATGCAGGCAAAAATACCCATACACATAAAATGAAAAGTGAAAAACAAGATATATTTTAACATTTTAATAACAACTTCAATGAATTATTCCATTAAAAGCATTACAATAATCTCACTAGCTAGCCTTGGAATGAAAATATAAATCAAATAGTGAATTTTTCTAAATATACAAATACAACCTGCTCAATTTTTATAATATAATTTGATTTCGTATGATTTTTAGAGCTGCCCTCTTGGTATTGGTGGAATAACCAACTGAGCGCACTTGGCTTTGGAAGACTACTTCTCCTCCTGTCAGCAGACATTATCTATCTTTGTTCTTTGTCTATGGTTATAAATAGATACAGTTATGTTACAAAATTTAAAAAATAGAGATAATGATTTTAAGAGAGAGCAAGATATGATACACAGGAAAGGGTGAAAGGAGGAAAGAGAAGGGGTAAAAATGTAATCATGAATTAAATCACTGATTTGTTTTCTATCCATTTCACAAGGTAAAAGTCTACAAGTCTAAGTCATATTTTATGATGTTGATTCTTATATTAAAATACCATCATATATATTAAAAATAGTAATGAAAGAAGTAGGAAAGGGGGATGAGCAAGAAAAACTATAAAGGAATAAAGGAAAGGAGAAAGCAATATAGAAGTATAAATATTAAGGAAGTCATAGAATGAGATTTTAATTGTGGCCTAATTAAAAAAAAATAACAGTCAGAGTGATATTTCTTCACCAGAGCCAGGAAACTTTTCTGCTGCAGGCCCTGAATATTCAATCATAGCTGAATTAGAAATAAAAGACCTTTGAAAAGCCAAAAAATAAAAATAAAAATAAACACAGGCCATGTCATAAAAAGCTCATGGAATCAGTAAGAAATTATGCCAAAATTTATAAAAGATAATGTAGAGAAGTTCAATTATTCTTTTTACTATTTTTGATATTGGCTTGCTGTGTAGCTCAGACTGGCTTTGAACTCATGATGTAGCTCATGCTAATTCTCCTTCCTCATATTCCTGAGCTAGGATTGCAGAGATGTATGTACTCTTGTCCACATCATTAATTTCTTTCTTATATACCAAGAGTGAACAAATGTTACTCAAAATTAAAAACACATTGGAATTTACATCAACACCAACCCAAAATGATACATGTGCACATGTAACAAAATATATAAGTGCTCCTTATGAAGTTTCACAATTGATAAAATAAAGAAGAAAACCATGGTTAAGCTTTGTGACTTTTTATAATCCCTTTTCCACTAGACTGATTTTGGTTTAATTATTGTTTCAAAATGTGCAGGACACATGATTTTCTTCTAATTTCAAGAAACATTTAATATAAAACTCCAGAGAATGAATCATGTATTTCTAAATATAAAATTGGTACATTGTAGGCATTTAATTGTTGTTTAGCTTGAAAAATATCCATCACAATAAAGAAATTAATGGAAAAAAATAAAGGCCAGGGTTAAAGGAGGAACAAGCTGCAGGAAGGTGTGGTGTATTTCTTGGGTACTATTACTTGGAAGTCTAATGCTATTAGGGAAGTTATTTCTGTAATTTTAAACAAAAATATAAAAGTTTAGAACAAATGTATAGAAATCTCTATAGAATAAATAATTATCCTTGATATACCAGAGGGAAAAAAATCTCAAACTCAACATATTCTATCTGGGGAAGAAATTGGAGAATGATATTGAGAGAGTAAAATGTTGTGTTCTATCTCAACTACTTAGCCTTGACTCCATGATAAATCAGATATAACATATTTTACTAATGTCCAGGTAAGGTTTTTTAAATTTTCATTCCTCTATAGGCAGCTACATAGTGTTTACATTTATCATGTCAAAACTTATATTCTTTTTTTTTTTTTTTTTGGTTTTTCGAGACAGGGTTTCTCTGTGTATCCTTGGCTGTCCTGGACTCACTTTTTAGACCAGGCTGGCCTCGAACTCACAAAGATCCGCCTGCCTCTGCCTCCCAAGTGCTGGGATTAAAGGCGTGCGCCACCACCGCCCGGCAAAACTTATATTCTTATTCTATTCCCATTACATATGTAAAAACACAATGACTCTCACATGAAAGTGACTAAGTCTCACATACTTGACTTGAAAATATATTCTTAATTAAGTTCATATTGCTTTGTTTCTGACTTGTACTGGTTCTCTTTCTTTCTTTCTTTCTTCCTTCCTTCCTTCCTTCCTTCCTTCCTTCCTTTTTTCCTTCCTTCCTTTCTTTCTTTCATGGGGGTATACCTTAAAGTGCTTATGTAAGTCTTTCCTTGGATGTTGCCTCTACATATTAATTTCTTTAATAAGCATTTACTGATACCTTTCAAATTTTCCACTACTTAAAGAAAAGTAGATGTATAGGATGAAGAACAAGGACAGGATGTTAAGGAAGGAAAGAGCTCAAAGGTGAGGAACATTAAGATCATGTCTCACCCATACTAGATGAGGAGCAGGAGGGTGTATGTCATTATATCAAGTACTTTCTCTTATAAATTGCTTTTAAATGACTATCATTTTAAAGTTTAAAAACAATTCCCTCTCTGTTTCAAAGTTTTATGAAGATCTAGAGGTTTCTTTTTAGATTATAATAGTGTTTATTTAGCTAGATCCATATAACTTGTCTATTGCTTTTTCTTCTATAGGTTTTTCTTATAATTAATTCTATTAAATTTTTTCTATAAAAGAGATATTTTTAAAATACAGATCTAATTATATTATCTTTTTAACTATAACGATTACGATTTTATATGGAAACCTTTCTCTTAAGTAAAAATATCCTTGCTTTGACCAAAAATACCTCTTTTAAATCATGCTATATTTATATGAAGCTTATTAAAAATCTCCCACATGTTATCTTTAGTATCTCTTTTTTATATTCTTGATATTTAGTCTGTTTGATGTATTCATCGTCTTCCTTTTCTTCATATTTCCTAAATATCTTGCAAAATATTACAATGTTAGCATGAATGTATACTGCCTTACAGTTTTACATAGTACAGAGTAGGGGATGATAAATGATGTGCTATCCACCATGATGTAAATTTTAAACTATTTGTGCAATTCTTTCATGCAACGTTGGTTTTGACAAACAGTAAATCAATGAACTAACTAATTAATCAAACATAAAATCTACTATCTCATTCACAAAATGTTTCTATAGTTAAGTTTATTTCTATATTATCCTCCAATTATCACAATTCTAAGTTTTATTTCAAATTAAGAAAAGTATTCTGAGGGAACTATTTCCTGTTCTTTGTACACAAAACATGTGTATATGCCTACATACTTGTCTATATAATCACTACTCTGAAAACTAGTTTATTATAAGTAGAAGAAAGGCTTTAAAATAGGATCCTAACAAATAAGACACCAATGTTATTATAATCTTGAATGCCAGTGAATAATTATCTATAATTAATTACTTCAAAACTCTAATATATTTGAATGAAACATTTTAAATTATACTTATCTTTCTTCTTACCATTTTCTCTCTTTCATTCTAAAGTCTAAATTACTCTAAAAGTTAAGTTTCAAAGAAATTAAACTTAGATATTGTTTTCTATTGACCAGTCTGTTTCTGTCTCTGTCTCTTTCTCTGTCTTTGTGTCTCTCTCTTTTTCTTTAACACCCCCCCCCCACACACACACACATGCCTTAGAAATTATTCAAAGATTAAGAACATTAGCACAGAAATGTAGAAAAGTAAATATTATTATACGGACATATCAGTGATATCATTCAATGCAAACCTGCATCTACTTTAAAAGGAAATTACAAAACAAAAATATCAAGAATATAACAATCATGAAAAATATCATTTGACTAAGAGTTTGAATCTAGTCATACTTTCAATGATTTGACTAAATAAAAGAAAATGAGTTAGGATATTTGGTTGACACAATGTGCCACAAGCTATCATTAAGTAAAACTTCTATTTTCAGTCATAATAATGGAGAACAAAATAAGCAATACTTGATAAGAATTTTAGCACAAGAAGATAAAATCTTCACATAAAATACAGCAGCTAGCTGTTGCCCTCATGATGGATGGTATGAGATATTACCTTGTTACTACACCCACATGGTGACTTGACACATCCAGACTGAATCAATAAGATATTGATGGGAGAGAAATATGAAACTGAAACTTAGTTATCAATTATATTTATTAATAAGTATAAACTGTTATATTAGACTGATGGAGCAGCTGGCAGGCTGGCGGGAGGCCAGCTTGCCTGGCTCGCCTTAGCTGAAGGCCTGACCTGTCCCTAGGATAAAGCCCTGGACAAAGGGTGCCCTTCACCACCTGCAACAGAAACTCTGTTAGTGAATATAATTATTAATATACTGTTGTATTAGGCCAGTGGAGTAGCCAACAGTTGTCTGGCAGGGGAACCACCTGGAAGCCTGCCTTAGCTAGAGGCCTACCAGACTGTCTTAGCTGGGGACCTGTAACAGGAAGCATGTAGGCCTGCCTTATCTAGAGGGCTGTAGGCCTGCCTTACCTGAAGCCCTGTGATGGGAGGCCTGTAGGACTGGCAGGCCTGACCTGCCTTAGCTGAAAGCCTGAAACCTGCAGTGGTCTTTTTCCCAAAGTTTAAATCACCAAGACCTTCTAATATTTCAACACTGAGACCTTAGCCGGGTAGCTTCTCAGCTAGAACCCAAACACCTAATCCCAACCAGACATGGGGCTTGCTATACCTTCAGGTATCACACCAAAACATGCTGCTGCTTCTGAGTCCTGAGTGAGAAAAGAGCTTCCTCTGTATAAAACCATGTGTTCCTTTCTTCATTCCAGGGAGTCCCACCTTCTTACATTCTTTCTGCCTCACAAAGGGTGGTAATCAGATCTCTGAGCACTGAAATCAGCCTCTGAAACCATTGTATAAGACCTTCCTCCAACAGAAATCAGTAACCATATTGTTACTGAATCAGTTAGCCATATTGTTGATCTAGAAGGAATGGTCCAAATTCATGAAAGGCATGCCTTCAGAGGTATCAGCAGAACTTTCTATATTGTTATTTATGAAGATAATTTGAGGCCAAAAAGTATTTAAGTTCAAGTATCTTGAAATCCTAGAATCCCAGTACATTGGCTTCTCTTGCCCATAAACAGCCAAGTGAGGCTCTTGGTTTTCATGTCCTTGAATTCAGATTGAATTATAACCTTGGGAATCTTGAATATGCAGTTTGTATCTATCAAATCAAAAGGCACAATAAATCATGACCCAATCCAATGGAAAGAGAAAAAAGAGAGAGGGAGAGAGAGAGAGAGAGAGAGAGAGAGAGAGAGAGAGAGAGAAATTGAAAATGTTAGAATTTTCCTAACTTTGAGTAGATTTTTTTTTTTTTTTACATTAAAGGGCTATGTTGTTTGACAAAGTCTATGGTCATATTTCTGGAATTGTTTTGTAAT
The DNA here is from genome assembly GCA_907164525.1 of Lophiomys imhausi. Lineage (NCBI taxonomy): Eukaryota > Metazoa > Chordata > Mammalia > Rodentia > Muridae > Lophiomys > Lophiomys imhausi. The sequence goes on from CAJQZJ010032563.1 coordinate 934,026, forward strand.
AGAAACCCCTAAAGACTGATGCCTAAATTTAACTTAATACAAAACATTGCACCCTATATAGCTTGAAGACAGAGAACATGGAAGGATATAACATAGAGAGACAGGGTCACATGTTAAAACCTTTGTTGTATCAGACAGCACAAACTGTTGCTGAAAAAAAAAAAAAAGTATGTTCTCTTTCCTTCCAACTCTGGAATTTTAGCTCTTTCCTTTGTTGGTTTAAAAGAAAGAAGGAACTAATCTCAAATAAGCAACATGTACATTTTTTTCTTGTGGAATCTATCTTCTTTTGACTCAATAAAAGAGGCCCCTGAGGTTTTGTAAGAGAGAAAGAAACAGGAAACCACCAAATCAGGAGTCTGGCTGGCAAGGAAAGCAGACACTAAGAGTGTGGTCCTGGTGGTTGGAAAGGAGACAGCTATGATGGTGGTGCTGAGGATGGCATAAATCCTGTAGACCTTTTAAGCCCAGCCTGGCAGACAGCAGCTTTCTAGGCATATATTAGCAAATTGCTGAGTAAACAGAGAAGTAAAAGGGTGCAAAAAGGAGCCGGAAAGCACTTTCTTCCCCTCATAAGGATGAGTTCTAACTCTGAGAATGAAAGTTTAGGAGAGGTAGCTCAGATCACAGAAAAGATACAAAACAACTTAAAGTCAGAGTTAATTGTAACTGTTTTAAGATGTATGAGCTCTTTCATGCTTCTTTTGAAGGCATGTTAAAATGGAAACACTGACCTTGGAGAACTGTGATTTGTGCAAGCTAATTGGGTTACGAATGATGGCATTCAGTAGACAAGGTTCCTGAAAAATGTTTGTAATTAGAACAGGTGTCCTTCAAGTGCAAATGTAAAAGACTTAATTGAGACACAAAATGTTAATTGGTCAGAGTAGACAAGAAGCAATTTCTCTTTGAAATGTCTAAATAAAATGTGGGAGTTTCTAACAGATAGGACCAGAAATGCAGCACTCTTCAGTGGTAGCATTACTGCTTCATTTTCATTTTTCATTTTGCTTCATTTTCAATGAGAACCATCCCATAGAGTGCGGGACAGAAAAAATACTTCTTCTTGTTTACCAAAAGAGGTACCTTAGAACCCACAGTCATTGAAGAGAAGCATTTCTTAATAATAATAATAATAATAATAATAATAATAATAATAAAAAGAATGCTAGGTGATATACAAGCTAAGTTTATATTTGATTAAACATGAACTGGTGAATTTTGATTGTTAATAGTTCTTGGTATATTAGGTTAATATACTTGCATAACTACACTGATGTCTGCTTCTGCATGTGAAATAATTTCTGGGCAACAACTTATTTATCTTATAGTAATATGAGGTTGGAGGGAGAGAGTGCTCTTTGCTTTACCAAGATGGCAAGGCCTAATGAGAAGTTATTTTTGTTGCTGTTATCTTGAAAGTTTTATTTTTTAAGATAAAACAGTATGTGACTATGTCTGAATTGAGAGCATTTACTGTGGGAAAAGTATTCACTATTACAATAAAAAATTTTTCCAAAGTGAATGAAAACCCTAAGAGGAGAGAGAAGCCACATAAAGAGTATCAGTAACTTCTATTGACCCTGTAATGGACACAACTTACACCCACACTTTCCATATCACATAGAAAAAAAAATTGACCTTCTTTAACGTTAGCAGAAAGTGGACCCTAGAGGATTCAGCATTAAGGAAAAAAGACAGATAGAACACTGATCAATGTGATGAATGTATAAGAACCCCGAGAAAGTGTCAGCCATCTTCTATCATATGCATGCCCTCTTTAGATAATCCATCAGAGAACTGACATTGAAATTACCAGCCCAACCAACTGTGAAGCACATTTTTGTATTCTATAAACTGTGCAATAGTCTGGCATATATACTGATAGCTCTCCAATCAGGTGGAAAGAGAAGCTTTTCAGGTGAGTGCAGCCATATAGCCCTTACTGCTAACTCTAAGCCCCTGAAGTCTATAGCTGAGAATTTTCCCTCTTATTGGAGACTGTTAGGCACTTAACACAAGCAATTTCCATGAATGCAACACTGAGGATATAAAGCCATTTATAATAGAAAGTCTTCCAAATGGGTGGGAAGACAAATTTACAAACAAAACAAGATCTTGGATATTTTAAGACACCAGACTGGGAGCAAGTCTGTCAAAGCTAAACCATAGGAGACTTTCTCACTCTCCTTTCCAGTTCTGTGCAGGAACCTTGCCTACATTTAACAGAAACAAAGACATCTGAATACTGAAAATTTGGCACATCCATTTCTTTGTCACTTTCCAAACAAAATGACTTCATGTACCTTTTCTCTAAAATTATGCGTGCAGATATGACAAGCTTTAGCTAAAAAAAATTGTTAGACATCTGCAGCTGATCTTTTCATAAAAATAATTTGCTGAATATTTCAAGTTTTTATATGCATACTTAAATCTGCAGAAATGACTCAAAAGTGACATAAAGACACAATTAAGATGACACTGAAATATCACTAAATGAGGCATAAAAATGAAGCAAATGTATTAAGACTTCTTCTGAATTGAACTTGTAAAGCATCAGTTCATAGAAAGTGGACATCTGTTTGTACTTACCTTTGAACTTTATTTCCAAAATATTTAACAATTACAGGAATTCATTTTGTTGTATTTTCCAACATTGTAATTGTTGAATTTGAGATAAAGTATCTCTCTCATTTATATTATAAAAACTGCAGCATTTATACTAAACACTAAAATCACCCATGGTAAATGTTAAGTGATACAACTGAAATAGGAAAATAAATAAAATTTAGGTACAATTTCAAAGCTTTGTGTTGCTGACACATTTGTGGGTTCTGTTATTTCTCACACAATACTTTAATTAAGTGCTGGATATCTTAGCATTGCTTTAAAAGGATCATTTTTTTATTTTCTGAATTCATGTGATATGGTTTTCCAGAATTTAGGAATAATATTTCTAAATTCTAGAATACTTGAATATTACTCAAAGAATAAAAAAGAAGAAAAATTACTCATAAATGTAGTTTCTATTTATATATTTAATAATATTTTTAAAAATAGTATTGTCTACAATAACACTTTAAGGCAAATAAGAGAGAAATAAATATAAAATACACAAATAAAACTTTGTGTCACAGGATGAAGTTCCATGATAGGACTAATCCAGCATGCATGAAACTCAAGATTGAAGTTCAACAAGACAATATAATAATAAGTCATAACTTATTGACGTGACTATGTTATTTCCTGGAATTGTTATTTGTTTATTCTGGCTGATAAGGTATAATTTTTATGATGCTCTGAATTTCCCTCATATTTCATAGTTGAATACATGAAGTATTTATTACATTGATATTGCTGTGCTTTCTACCAATTATTTTTTTCATTTTAAACATGAGTGCTTTTACTCATTCTTTTTATTTATTTTTTAATTTTTAATTTTTAATTTATTTATTTATTGCTTCAGGTTAGATCTCCATCATAGTGTCCTCTTTCCATCCCTCCCAGTCCCGCCCTCCCACCCTCTGCTCCCTATCCCTTCCATCCCACTCCTCTGGAGTGGAGTGTCCCTACATAACATTCCCCCGCCCCAGTACAGCAGTCATATGAGGGCCAAGAGTCTCCTCATGCACTGGGGGCCTTCAAGGCAGCACCATTAGGGAAAAGTGTTTAATTGACAGGGAGAAAAAAAATTCTATGTCCATGTTCCCTTTGGTGCATTGGTTGTAGTATAGATATCCTGTACTATATGGCTAAAATCCAACTATAAGTGAATAGATGCCATGTGCATCCTACTGAGTCTGGGTTAGCTCACTCAGGATGAGCTTCTCTAGTGCCATCCATTTGGCTGCAAATTGCATGATTTATTGTTTCCGATAGCTGAACAGTATTCTATTGTGTAGATGTACCACTGTTTTTTAATCCATTCTTCGGTTGAGGGACATCGGGGTTGCTTCCAGTTTCTAGATATTACAAATAAGGCTGCTATGAACATAGATGAGGAAACTTCCTTGTGATTTGGTGAGGAGTCATTTGGATGTATACCCAGAAGTGGTATGGCTGGGTCCCCAGGCAGAGCTATTCCAAGTTTTCTAAGATATCACCAGACTGACCTCCATAGTGGCTGCACAAGCCTACACTCCCATCAGCAATGGAGTAGAGTCCCCTTTTCTCCACACCCTTGCCAGCATGTGCTGTCATTTGAGCTTTTGATCTTAGGCATTCTGACAGGTTTGAGATGGAATCTTAAAGTCTTCTTGAGTTACATTTCTCTGATAATTAAGGATGCTGAGCATTTCTTCAAGTGTCTCTCAGCCTTTAAGAATTCCTCATTTGTGAATTTTCTGTTTAGCTCTTTTCCCCACTTTTTGATTGGATTATTTGGTTTCTTGACATTTAACTTCTTGAGTTCTTTATAAATTTTGGATATTAGCCCTCTGTCAGATGTGGGGTTGGTGAAGATTTATTCCCAATCTGTAGGCTGCCATTTTGTTCGAATGAGAGTGTCTTTTGCCTTACAGAAGCTTTTCAGTTTCATGAGGTCCCATTTATTGATTGTTGATCTCAGGTCCAGATCTGTTGTTGTTCTGTTCAGGAAGTTGTCATTTGTGCCAAAGAGTTTGAGGATTTTTCCCACTTTCTCTTCTAGTAGATTTAGTGTGACCAGCCTTATGTTAAGGTCTTTGATCTACTTGGACTTAAGATTTGTACAAGGTGATAAGTATGGGTCTAATTTCATTCTTTTACAAGTGGACATCCAGCTGGACCAGCACTATTTGTTGAAGATGCTGTCCTTTTTCCATTGTGCAGTTTTGAATTCTTGGTCAAAAATTGGGAGACCATAGGTGTGTGGGTTCATTTCTGGGTCTTCAATTCGATTCCATTGATCCACTGGTCTGTTTCTATACCAATACCATGCTGTTTTTACTACTATTGCTCCGTAGTACAGCTTGAAATATGGGATGGTGATACCTCTAGATGTTCTTTTATTGTACAGGATTGATTTAGCTCTTCTGGGTTTTCTGTTGTTCCGTATGAAATTGAGAATAGCTTTTTCTAGGTCTATAAAGTATTGTGTTGGTATTTTGATAGGAATTGCATTGAATCTGTATATTGCTTTAGGTTGGATGGCCATTTTTATTATGTTGATCCTACCTATCCATGAGCATTTGAGATCTTTCCATATTATGATGGCCTCTTCAATTTCTTTCTGGAAGAGCTTGAGGTTCTTCTTGTACAGATCCTTTACTTGCTTGGTTAGAGTTACCCCCAGGTATTTTTATATACTTTGTGGCTATTGTGAAGGGTGTTGTTTCCATGATTTCTTTCTCAGATCATTTATTTGTTGTATAAAGAAGGGTTTCAGATTTTTTGAATTAATTTTTTATCCAGCCACCTTGATGAAGAAGTTTATCAGCTGTAATAGTTCTCTGGTGGAATTTTTGGGGTTGCTTATGTATACTATCATATCATCTGCAAATAGGGATAATTTGACTTCTTCGTTTCCAATTTGTATCTCCTTGATCTCCATTTGTTGTCTTATTGCTCTAGCAAGAACTTCAAGTACTATATTGAAGAGATATGGTGAAAGTGGACATCCTTGTCTTGTCCTGAGTTTAGAGGAAATGCTTCAAGTTTCTCTCCATTTAATTTGATATTGGCTACTGACTTGCTGTATATTGCCTTTATTATTTCTAGGTATGGTCCTTGTATGCACGTTCTCTCCAGAACTTTAGCATGAAGGAGTGTTGGATTTTGTCAAATGCTTTTTCCACATATAGCAAGATTATCATGTGGTTTTTTGCTTTCATCTTGTTTATATGGTGAATTATGTTGATGGATTTTCATATGTTGAACCTGCATTCCTGGGATAAAGCCTACTTGATCATGGTGCATGACACTTTTGATGTGTTCTTGGATTCGGTTTGCTAATATTTTATTAAGTATTTTTGCATATATGTTCATTAGGGAGATTGGTCTGAAGTTCTCTTTCTTTGTAGGGTCTTTGTGTGGTTTAGGAATCAGGGTAACTGTGGCCTCATAGAATGAGTTTGGCAGTGTTTTTTCTGATTCTATTTTGCGAAAGAGTTTGAAGAGTATTGGTGTTAGCTCCTCTTTGAAGGTCTGGTAGAATTCTGTGCTGAAACCATCTGGCCCTGGGCTTTTTTGGTTGGGGGATTTTTTTTTTCACGTGGGCAAATAAGTCATTTATTGGCAATATGGTTAAAATGTTGAGTTAATCACTTTTACCCCCATTCCCAATAAATCTGTTTTGTGTCTCCCAGCTTGCAGAACCTTATGCAGGACACGGGTGAACATCTGAAGACAATATATCAATTAGGCAGCATGAACCTCTCTGGTGTGTGGTATTTCTGGATGTGATCACTGTTGAGTATGCAGGGGAAGGACACAATTGTGTAGATCTTGTGGTTTCAATCATTGGAACATCATGTCTTCCAGGACAAGGGGAAAATACAAAACAGCATGAGTGTGCTCTTCAGAGACCAACGATCACAAAAAGCTTAAAGACCAAGCTTGATTCCTGAAGTCCAGACCCAATGTCCTTCCTCTTCCCTAGGGGTCCTGCTGATAGGGGTCCACTGTGACCTCCACCTGCTGATAGGGGTCCACTGTGACCTCCACCAGGACTGCATTAACTGGTTGGGGGATTTTTAATGACTGTTTCTATTTCCCTAGGAGTAATAGGGCTGTTTAATCTGTTAACCTGATCTTGATTTAGCTTGGTAGGTGGAATCTATCAAGAAAATTGTCTATTTCTTTTAACTTTTCATATTTAGTGGAGTATAGATTTTTAAAGTAGGACTTAAATATTCTCTGGATTTCCTCAATGTCTGTTGTTATTTATCCCTTTTCATTTCTATATTTGTTGATTTGGGTTTTTTTTTTTCCTCTGTCTTTTAGTTAATTTGGCAAAGCTTTGTCTATTTTGTTGATTTTCTTGAAGAACCAATTCTTGGTTTCATTGATTCTTTGTATCATTCTTTTTGTTTCTAAGTGTTTATTTCAGCCCTAAGTTTGATGATATCCTGCCTTTTGCTCCTCTTGGGAGTGTTTGCTTCTTTTTTTTTTTCCAATTCATCCAGTTTAGCTGTTAATTTGCTAATATGAACTGTCAAAATTTTCTTTTTGAAGGTGTTAGTGCTATGAACTTTCCTCATAGTACAACTTTCATTGTGTCCCACAGGTTTGCGTATGTTTTACCTTCATTTTTGTTGGATTATAACAAGTCTTTGATTTCCTTCTTTATTTTGTCACTGACCCAGTGGTTCTCCAGTAATGACTTGTTCAATTTCCATGTGTGTGTAGGCTTTCTGTTGTTTCTGTTGCTGTTGAAGTACAGTTTTATTCCATGGTGGTCTGATGAGATACAAGGGGTATTTCAATTTCTTGTATCTGTTGAGGCTATCTTTGTGTTCAACTACATGGTCAATTTTGGAGAATGTTCCATGCAATGCTGAGAAGAAGGTGTATTCTTTTGTGTTTGGGTGAAACGTTCTATAGAAATCTGTTAGGTCCATTTGGTTCATGAGCTCTGTTAGACTCCTTATTGCTTTGTTTGGTTTCTGTCTTGATGATCTGTCCATTGTTGTGAGTGGGTTTGTAGAAGTCTACCACTACTAATATATGGGATCAATGTGCGATTTAAATTTTAGAAGAATTTCTTTTACAAATATCGGTGCATTTATATTTGGGGCATAGATGTTCAATATTGGCATGTGCTCTTGATGGATATTTCCTTTAACGAGTATGTAATGCCCTTCTCTGTCTTTTTTGAATAACTTCAGTTGAAAGTCTATTTTGTTTGATATTACGATGTCTACTCCAGCTTGCTACATGGGTCCATTTGCTTGGAAAACCTTTTCCCATTCCTTTACTTTGAGAGAGTGTCTATCTTTGTTAGTAAGATGTGTTTCTTGTAAGCAGCAAAATGATGGATCTTGTTTACGGATCCAGTGTGTAAGCCTGTGTCTTTTTATTAGGGAGTTGGTTCCATTGATATTGATGGGTATTAGTGACCAGAGGTTGTTATTTCCCATTATTTTTGTGTAGGTGCTGGTCCTGTGTTTCTTCTGGTTTAGCTGCAGTGGAGTTTTCTGTTTCCTCTGTTTTCTTGAGTGTAATTTATCTTCTCTGGGTGGGCATTTTCCTTTTAGGATCTTCTATAGCCCTGGATTTGTGGGTAGATATTGTTTAAATTTGATTTTGTCATGGAATATCTTGTTTTCTCCATCTACGTTGATAGAGAGTTTTGCTGGATATAGTAGTCTGGCTGGGCACCTATGTTCTCTCAGGGCTTTTAGGAAATCTGTCCAGGCCCTTCTAGCTTTTAAAGTTTCTGAGGAGAAGTCAGTTGTAATTCTGACAGGTCTGCTCCTATACATTACTTGACCTTTTTCTCTTACAGCTTTTAATATTCTTTCTTTGAAAGATTTTTTTTTGTTTTATACATTTCCTGCTCCAATTTGCTTGTCTTTGCCTGGAAATCTTTCATATCTTTTAAATCTTTCATTACCTTGTCTCTTTCCTGTTCAAGTTGAGCCACTTTGGCTTGAAGCTCTCTAATGATATTCTTTGTTGCTTCTGCTTGTAAAATTGTAAAATTTGAAATTCTTCTTTTCAAGAAGAATTTCAAAATTCTTCTTGAAAGCACTCTGACTTTCCAGAATGTAGAATTGGTGTCTTTTTCATGTGTTTCAACTATGGTGAAGTGGTCAGGGCTTGCTCTACTAGCATAGTTGCATTTTGTTGGAGTCATATTTCCCTGACTTTTGTTGGTTCTGTTTTTTTTGCTGACCTTTAGTCATTTGGTTGTTCTTAGCTGCTTTTTCCTGTTGCCTTCTGGGCTTGATGCCAAAGGGGGCACTTTGGTGTAGCAGTCGTATTGCTTGGTGATCTGTAGCTTTCTACAGGCTGGATGGGGCCTTGTGTGGAGGTTCTCAGTGTGTCTTCCAGAGCTCAACCCTTCCTGTTTTGTCCCAATTGGGGACTCAGGTGAAGGGTTGTGATGGGATGTGTTCCTGTAGGTTCCTGGGATCCAACTGGTCTTTGTATAGATGACAGTGAAGGTTGGCAGGCCACAGACTGTTGGGTGGGGTTTAGCTCCCCTGCAGCTTACATGTTAGGACTGTGTTTGTCGTCTTATGGAAGAAGTCAGGTGAAATGAGGGGAGTCTCTTTGGACTGAAAAACAAGGTTGAAGCCAGGTGAAACAAGGAAAGACTTTATGACCTGGCATTGCTTTCAACTGCTAAGTGGGCAGAACCCAAATTAAGCTGAAGCAGGTGGAACAAGGAGTGATCCTATTTAAGGACAAGTGGATGAGCCCAGAGAGGGGCGTGCTAAGGGCCCCCGATATGAGAGAGCTCTGAGAGTACTGCTGGAGAAAGTTCTGGTAGACCAATGGCCAGATCTCCCTGAGGCAGAAGGAAGCTGGTGAGCAGAGAAAGCTTCGGCAAGACAGCAAAAGGCCAAGGAAAAAACCCTGTGGCTCAGCTTTTGCCTAGAGGGGTTTGACCTGTCCGAACAGTGGCCTGAACGGAACTGTGGCCAGCTTTAAAGACTGAGGCAGAACGGCAGAGTTGCTGATATGAAGGAAGTAAGGTGGCCTAGAGACGCTGAGGTCTCCCAGAGAGAAGAAAGCCTCAAGCCTTATTTAAAGTGAGACTTCAATAGCCAATTTACCCTGACGAACCTGAGTCTGAGCTATTCCAGAAAAAGGACTGCTAAGTGCGTTAAAGAGTCTACCCCCGAGACTGGTTTCCTGACGACTGTGGACCTGCCCCAGAGACTGTATCATTCTAAAAGGTTATGAAAGTAGTTGTTATGATTATCAATAGGTTTAGTGGATAGGTTAAAGGGGTTGTAGGAATTTATAGGATTAATAGTTAAGAAATTGCTGGTGTTTGTTATAAGTGAATTTAGTAATAAATAAGTGTTAAATAATAACATAAAAGTTCGGTTACAGGGCCCGGCTAGCTCAGTCGGTAGAGCATGAGACTCTTAATCTCAGGGTCGTGGGTTCGTGCCCCACGTTGGGCGCCACCTGTTAATCACCTGTTAATCCCTAAAAGGATTAACAACAGGTGATTGTGTACTCTGCCCACTAGACTTGTCTGAAAAATGAATGTCTATATTTTACTTACTTTTTAGTACCCAGTATACTGTACTTTTTAGATTGTCAGAGCAAAATAACATATCCAAATATGGTCATATGTACATATACTGAATTTGTTATATAATAACAAAATTAAATTAATTGAACTTAATTAGTTAAACCAATAAAAATCAATTTTCAAATCAAATGACCCTTTATAGTTGGTAAAACTTGAAAATGGCACAAAAGATTATTGACTCCAATGACTGATTCTGTAATATAAATTGTGACACAGAGAAGAATAAGGAGAATAATTTAGAGAAATGTGAGACAGCATACATACAGATCATGCAGTTCTCAGATCAGAAAAGAAAAAAAAAACAATATAACTACCCAGAACCTACCTGAAAACTCCTTAACTTTGTTTTATAACAGTATCCCACAAATGCAGGATATTCAATAAACTTAAGTTAGGGTAAATTCAAAAAGAATAATTATAAATCATAGCAGACATAGTCACAGAAAAAGAAAAACTCGACAGCAACAACAAAAAAAGAAAACTTACAAGACAATTCCAGAAATACTAAGAATAAACCTCAGAAGGAATTAGTGTGAACCAATTAGTAGTAAGAAGTACACAATGAACATATTGCCAGCTGAAAATCCTAAGATCATCTCTATGCTATCCTTCAGAAATTAAGGTAACATTTAAATACTCTCTCCCCCCCGCCAAAAAAAAAAAAAGACATGGAAATTGATGCTAACAGACCATCTTAAAAACATCACAGGGTATCATTTATGTAGGAATAATTAAGAAAGAACTACAGTTGGTTTTTATGCTAATTATAATATATAATTAATAAATATTTTCTTTTTAATGAATTGAAAAATATATTGGGATTTCTTGGTAGCTTGAACACAGAAAATAAAACAACAGTACAATAGTTAGTGAATATAAAGTTACAATGGGCTAAGAAAAGAATAAGAGAAGGTAGCATGATCATATAAGTATATTGTTAACTGAACAACATTGAATATAATGTGGTTGAAATAATATTTTAAAGCCTGAGAAGAAAGGAATAGAACTGTTTAAAAATAAAAGTTCTCTACACCACTGTAAATAACTACCTACAAACCTGAATTTCATTCTGGTAAGTTAGTATATGGTGAGATATATACATCAGGTAGATAGTAATGATAGAAATATCTATAGTATAAAACTAATCAGAAATCTGAAAAACAGTATGTTTTTGACATTTCTCATATAGTCATGGAGCGAAAGAATACAGACAATGTGCTTTTGGCAAACAGAAGACACTAGAAAACAAATAGAACCATTCAGCTCAAAATCAAAAGAGCTAAAAGATGAAGGTGAAAATTCTTGTTCGTGTCTAGGGGCGTGAATTTGAGACCACTAAAATCTGGTCTCTAAGATACATATGAAGAGAGATATGGAAGACAAGCCAAGGGAGGGATAGAAAGAAAGAAAGTAGTCTTCCTTATCCAGTTTATTTGTTCTTTTCAGATCTATTCATTTTTATATGATAGATCAACACAATGATTTCACTAAACATGGAGAGGGAAAGATATTTTATCATTTACCACATCATAAACCTAAGCTAAAATCACAATGGTGTGGCAAATGAGTTTTCCAAAAAACTTTCATATAACACTGTGTTGTCTGTCAAATATTTAGTTTGCCAGGAATTTAATAGAAGATTGTTCCCTCTTTTGGATGAAACATAGGAAACCATAGAAACTGGAACATATGATGTTCCCAAGTTATCATGAGATATAAGAATATTACAGAAACTCCAAACTTGCAGGAATGACTAACTTGTGGACTTAGGACACTATTAAAGAATAAGTTCCTTTCTCTTCCATGATGAAATTCTATCTATGCCACCACTCACCCTTGTAATTCTTCAGATTCTTCAGTCATCTTTTGCTCTTTGGCTTTTCCACCTCAGGGCATAAAGGTTAAAATTCAAGCAAATAATTGCCAGACTTCACAGGTCAGGTCAGGGATATACTTCTGTAGATTCTATTCAGTTCTGTAGAGTTTTTTTTTTTTGTTGTTGTTGTTATTTTGTTGTTTTCTGTTTTACTATTTCCTTCCATGAAAAAGTGGCTGTTGTCGGTGGGTATGGCCTTGTTAGCTCCAGGTCCAAAGCTTAATATTCCCTTTAGTGGTTTGAACAAAAATGGTCCCAGATGTTCATATAATCAAATGCTTGGTCTCCTGCTGGGGGAATTGTTTGGGAAAAGTTAGGAGGTGTGGCTCATTGGAATTGTGCCACTGAATGTGGGCTCCCAAATTTCAGGTCTCAACAGCTAGCACTTTCTGTTTTATGGTGGCAAGCAGGTTGTGTAGTCAGCATAAGAGTTCCACCTTTCATGAGCTGTCACCCATGTTCGGGAGCGCTTTGAGAGATGTGGCTGCCTCAGAGTCACCTGTCCTCCTATAAGTAAACCTCACTAATACAGCCATATATAATTCTAATGAAACTCATGTCATTTTTTAGTTTTGGAAGCTGCAGGCCCTGCACTTCCTATATAATCAGATGTATTTATCCCTCTCAGGTCTCTGAGGTGGTTGAAGAATAGATAGCTAGAGTCTCATAGTTAAATTTTGAGTTGTTTAGGAATCAAGAGGGTGTTCTGGATGTAAGAAGATATTTTTAAAATTATGAGGCAAGTTAGTATGAAAGCTGAGTTAGATATAGAACTTTAAACTCATGGAGATGGTTAGATAGTAGAATGTTAAAGTCAGGTGCCAAATACATATGGACTGGACATTGGGAATGTATGCTAAGCCATATAACTCTTATAATCATGACCTATTTATTTCTGTTGTTTTGTATTGTATTTATAGTTATAAGAAAAAGAACCATTATTTGGACTGAAAGGGAGAGCTGTTGGGGG
>CAJQZJ010032563.1:947163-1003502 GCA_907164525.1 Lophiomys imhausi
AAAAAAAACTCATTGTTTCGTCAACTTGGACTTCAATGTTATCATTTATTTGGTCTGTTATTGATTCCTTATCCGGGATAAATAAATTCTTGTTCACACATTTGCAGAAAATAATGCCACACAACACAAATACAGATACACTTAGAACAATATGAGTCCATAGCCCAATCAGATTAACAGATTTTTTAAAATCCACTTGTAAATTTGGTAGCAATATGGATGCTTTGACCATATTAAATCTCCAAATGAAAGCAAAAATAATCTTGTAATTCCACATTTCTGAATATCACTGAATGCCCACCACTTCCCCCCAAAAAAGTAATGTTGAGTGATAGTTATTCATTTATTGGTAACTTATAACAAATATTATAATGTAAAATCAGCAATACATATGTACTATTATGTAAACACCATATATTATGTTAAAAGGTAGTGGAACAACATGAAAAATGCAACCACATTTGATGCACCAATGTATTTTTATCAAAAGGAGGAAATATTCATGAAAAATCAATATTTTCTGTAAAAGACACATGGGTGTAGATGGGATTAAACATTTTTTGTTTCCATTCTTCAGTCTGTATATTCTTTGACTTCGGTGAGCCTCATCATTTTCCTTGTCTTTAACCTAGTGGATAGGTCAAATTTTAATTTTGTGGGTTGTAAACCCAATTTCATTGTAGAAATAATTAGTTAAATTGTTTAACCATATTTAGATTATTGTTAATTTGTTCAGCAGCAGTTAATTCTTAACCCACCATTATAAATGAATACACAGACACCATAGGGTGGATTTTAACAAGCTTTGGCCTGAATTGAGCAATCCTAGTCCATCTAAGCTAGCTCTTAATTCTGTTACCCAAATATGACCCCATATATACATACGTCCCCTTGGACCACCATTCTCCACACTATGCCGATATTCCTGGCCATGTGGAATGAGGTTCTTTTTTCTAACCCATGGTGTGTGTCTTCCTCCTGCTGCTGGCTGGAATGCCTAATCCTCTCTCTAAAGTGCAGGCTTCCTGTTCTAATCCCAGGAAGTCCCACCTTTCTCTGTCTTTGCCAATCTCAGACCTCGGCATTTTATTTAACCAATCAGAGTCAATGTAAATAACCGACAGCAAGTAGGACCAATTAATTAACATTTAGAATGCTTAACACTACCCCAACATTTCATTGCTACTGTTTTCCATTGATCTTGACCTTTGTTATCATATCAGTTTTTGAGGGGAATGGAATAAATATTGGCAGATATCTCCTAGAACTAAACTAACTGAAGATGTGAAGCCTAGACTTAAAGTTCTTTTAATTGCTCAAGTGGATGATACATAAAAACTGTTGACTTGTAATACATATGGATCTGTCCAATGTGTAGATTTTGACAGTTACTACAGGCTCAGATAAAGATGACAGCTGCTTTTAATTTCATGAAGTATACAATTTCATATGCCGAAAAAATATAGATAAATTTCAAAGAACCATAACTTTATGTAATAGCCAAATAAAGGTGGCAAAAGCTGCCCATATAGTGATCAGGATATGTTCAAGTCAGCTTGTAGAAACAAAGAAACATATTTTAATACTTTAGTAGAGAAGCCACCATATAGAGATTAAATAAATCCATTATAAAAGATAATATCTTTATATTGTAAATTATACATAATTATATATTTTTATTTTTATTTTATATACTATATATTATATAAGTATATAATAAAAGCATATATAAAATAAGTATAAAATAAAATTAAAATATATAATAACATATATGATTATATATTTTATATAATATATTTTTATAAAATTTTGTTTTAAAAATATATAAATATATTTCTGATAAAATATACATTTATGAAATTTCATTTAAATATATAAATTTATATATTATTATATAATACATATAATACAAAATCCATTATTAAAATAAACATTCTAAAGTTAGAGAATAATCCAAATGTTTAAATATGGGGAAGTAAAAAGTGACCTGTCATATTTAACTCACAATGACTGTCCCAAGACAGATCATATACAACCCTGGAAAGTTTAAAGACAAAGAAGACTTTCAGAATATCAACAGAAAAGAAACAAGTAACAAACAAGCACATTCCAATTTGCCTCACAGAAGACTTCTCAACAGAAAACTTATAGGTCAAGAGGGAGTGTCTTAGATTTTCATTGCCTAAGGGGAAAAAAATACCTGTCAACTAAGAATGCTGTACCCAACAGAGGTAACATTTAGAAATGAAGGAAAGATAAAGTCATTCCCAAACAAAAGCTGAGATGATTCATTGCCACTTGACTTCTTCTTTAAGAAATGGTAAAAATATTTATTCAAACTTCAAGAAAGACATGTTATTATAAAATAATAATTTATTAATAAGAATAATTACATATAAATATAGAATGTTGTAATATTGTAAATATGTTATGTAAATCACTTACATTTTTGTCATAAGGATTGGACAAAAGTAAACTAATACAAATAAGTGCCAAATAAAAAAGTCAGAGAGACTCTGTTGCCTGCTTTTGGATCCCTTTCCCCAATCTCAATAGAAGAAGATGCACCTAGTCCTACTGGAACTTGATATGCCAAGGCAGGCTGACATTCACAGGAATCTTCCCCTTCTCTAAGGAGAGAAGGAGAGGGGGAAAGACTAGAGGAGAAGAGATGAAAGGATTGGGAGGAAAGGAGGGAAGCTGTGATCAAGATGTAATGTAAATATATCAATTAATTGATGAAAAAAAGTCAGAGAACAACAACAAAAATGTCACTCATTACCACTGATATCACAGAAGTACAAGTCATTAGAAAGTATACATTTACAACAAGTTTGATATAACATAATAACAAAACAAATGATCAAGATTCCTGTTGTGGGGGCTGGAGAGATTGGTCAGCAGTTAAGAGTACTGACTGCTTTCCCAAAGGACCTGGGTTCAAATCCCAGCACCCACAAGGCAGTTCATAGCTGTCTGTAATTGTCAGGCAGTGGTGGTACAGGCCTTCAATCCCAGCACTTGTGAGGCAGAGGCAGGAGGATTTTTGTGATCTCAAGGCCAGCCTGATCTACAGACTTCCATAATAGCCCAAGAAACACAGAGAAACCCTTTCTCTAAGAAAAAAAAAAGATTCCTATTGTGATAACCCCAACTTAGAACTTCTTAGAACTTAGGTCCTTGGAACAGGGGCAAGCTAGCACAGAGTCAACAACACAGAATCCAGGAGTCAGGCAAGAGGCAGAAGCAAAATACTTTATTGCAGAAATAGGGCAAACCTTTATAACTCCCTCCCAGCATCTCAGAGGCTCTCGAAACAGCCACCACTGTGACTGTCCTCCATTGATGATCATTCATCATCCAGTCTACATTGCATGGCTCTTGGCCGACTTTCAAGTTGCCCTTGGCTGACCTTTGCTATGCACATATGTCAAGCACGCAGTGACAGGCTGAAAGCAGGTTGCATTCCTGCAGATTCTGAGTGCATACATCTTACAATTAAATCATGAAGACTTAGAAAACCTGAGGAGGTTAGTAATGCAAAGTGTGATGTAATAATCAATAGGAAACATCCCACCAATGACATTTTTTCTCCTACAGGACTGCCTTGTCCTGCCTTGATGTGAGAAAATGTGCCTGATCTCTTTGTAGCTTGTTATACCTTATTTTATTGATGTTCCTGGAAGTCCTGCTCTATTCTGAGGGAAGGTAAAGGCAGGAGTAGGGAGGTGGAGAGTGCATGGATACTGTAGTGGGAAAGGGGAGGTGAAGGAAGAGACTTGGGAGGGGGAAGGGAAATGGAGGTCAGGATGTAATATATAAAGAAAGAAAAAAGAGGGGATCCAAGATGGAGGCGGCCCACGTGGATGGTTAATCTCAAGGAAAACAATCCCAAAACGGCAAGTGTTATAAGACGCTGTACAAACAAATCTGAGTGACTCGGACCCCCTGGGTCTCACCCAAGTACCCAGGGACCATTAAAAGTCCCTGGGCAGGATGCTCCCTCTCACTCTCGGATACGCACAGAAGCCACTGATTCCGGGAATCGGGAACCCCCACCAGGAGAAACATGCTGGGTAAGATACACTCTAATAGCCAGCAGGCAGATTCAGACCCCACACAGGGATACTCTCCAGCCTGCTGGGCCACCCTAGGCCTTGCACAGGCGATCAGGCTATCTGGCGAAGGGTTGCAGACCCATGGAAGTGCACGCGGCTCTGCTGCAGGGTACCCATCTGGCTGCAGATTGGGATCCACTGTGGTATACAGGAACTTGGCGTGGGAGCAGCAAGGCTACAGGGGGTGAAGGTAGATTTACCCACTACAGGATTCAACGCTGGGCAAACTGTGAGGTATTTACAATTATTATTGGACTTTTTTGTTAATACTGGCCCTTTTGGCAGGGAACCAGAGCTTACATGTATACAGCTCCACCCTCTGGATTAGTTAGGTCTCCACCTAGGAAGCAGGGCTGAATGACTCACCTTAAAAGGGGTAGAGTCAGGCAATTTGACTGCTACACCAAAGTGCCCCTTTTGGACCCAAGCTCAGAAGACAACAAGAACAGACACCTAAGAAATTCCAAATGGCCAAAGGCCCCAGACCAAAAAAAAAAAAAAAAAAAAAATCAGGGCTGAATGACTCCAACAAAAGAAAGCAATGCTTTTTCATCCAGCCCAGACCACCTCACCACAGCTGAAACAAATGAAAACGATGACAATTCTACATTATGGAAAGTGATAGAGTCCCTTCAAGAAGAACTTAAATCTCAGAAGGAATTCAAAGAAGCCACAATTACACAAACAAAAGCGATGGATAGTACTATTAGAGAACTCCAAAACATGGTGGCTAAACTTGAACAGGAAAAAGAGAGGGCAATGGAAGACTTCCAGACAAAGACAAGCAAATTGGAGCAGGAAATGTACAAAAAGAATAAAACAATTCAAGTCATGAAAATGAAAATGGAAACAATAAAGAAAACACAGTCAGAGTTAAAAGTGGAAATGGAGAATCAAGGGAAGAGAACAGGAACTATGGATATGAGTACCAAAAATAGGATTCAAAATATGGAAGACAGGATCTCAGGCATGGAAGATTCGATGGAAGAAATCAGTACAACATCCAAAGAAAATGAGAAGGCTAAAAAAATCTCTCACCCACATCATCCAAAAATCAAGGACTCAATGAAAAGAGGGAACCTAAGAATTATAGGCATAGAGGAAAGAAAAGACTACCAATTCCAAGGTCCAGGAAATATCTTCAACAAAATCATAGAAGGAAACTTCCCAAACCTAAAGAAAGAGATGCCAATAAAAATCTAAAAGGCTTACATAATACCAAATAGATTAGATCAGAAAAGAAACTCCTCTCACCACATAATAATTGAAACTCCAAATGTAGAGAACAAAGAAAGGATATTAAAAGCTGTAAGAGAAAAAGGCCAAGACACATACAATGGCAGACCCATCAGAATTGCACCTGATTTCTCCTTAGAAACTTTAAAAGCTAGAAGGGCCTGGAAAGATGTCCTACAAACCCTCAGAGAACATAGGTGCCAAGCCAGACTACTATACCCAGAAAACTCTCTATCAACATAGATGGAGAAAACAAGATATTCCATGACAAAATCAAATTTAAACAATATCTACCCACAAACCCACCCCTACAGAAGAGCCTAGAAGGAAAATTCCAACCCAGAGAAGATAATTACACCCAAGAAAACAGAGGAAATAGAAATCTCCACAGCAACTAAACAAAAAGAAGCACAAGATGACCACCTATACCAAAATAATGGGAAATAACAACCCCTGGTCACTAATATCCATCAACATCAATGGACTCAACTTGCCAATAAAAAGACACAGACTTACAGACTGGATCCCTAAACAAGACCCATCTATTTGCTGCATACAAGAAACACATCTAACTATTGAAGATATACACTATCTCAGAGTAAGGGGAGGGGAAAAGGTTTTCCAAACAAATGGACCCAGGAAACAAGCTGGAGTAGCCATCCTAATATCAAACAAAATAGTCTTCCAATTAAAGTTAATAAAAAAAAAAAAGACAGAGAAGGGCATTACATACTCGTTAAAGGAAATATTCATCAAGAGGACATCTCAATATTGAACATCTATGCCCCAAATACAAAGGCACCTACATTTATAAAAGAAATGCTTCTAAAACTTAAATCGCACATCGATCCAAACAATTTAGTAGTGGGAGACTTCAACACCCCACTCACAATTATGGACAGATCATCAAGACAGAATCCAAACAGAGAAATAATGAGTCTAACAGAGATCATGAACCAAATGGACCTAACAGATATCTACAGAACGTTTCACCCAAACAAAAAAGAATACACCTTCTTCTCAGCACCTCATGGAACCTTCTCCAAAATCGACCATATAGTTGGACACAAAGATAGCCTCAACAGATACAAGAAAATTGAAATAACCCCTTGTATCTTATCAGACCACCATGGAATAAAGCTGGACTTCAATAGCAAAAGAATCAACAGAAAGTCTACACTCACATGGAAATTGAACAACTCTTTACTACAGGACCACTGGGTCAGGGAAGAAAAAAAGAAGGAAATCAAAGACTTCTTAAAATCCAACGAAAATGAAGACACAACATACCCAAACCTATGGGACACAATGAAAGCTGTGCTACGAGGAAAGTTCACAGCACTAAGTGCCTTCAAAAAGAAAATTGTGACAGCTCATATTTGCAAATTAACAGCTAAACTGGGTGAATTGGAAGAGAAAAGAAGCAAACACTCCCAAGAGGAGCAGAAGGCAGGAGATCATCAAACCTAGGGCTGAAATCAACAACTTCGAAACAAAAAGAACTATACAAAGAATCAATGAAACCAAGAGTTGGTTCTTTGAGAAAATCAACAAAATAGACAGACCCTTAGCCAAATTAACTAAAAGACAGAGGGAGAAAACACAAATCAACAAAATCAGAAATGAAAATGGAGAAATAACAACAGACATTGAGGAAATCCAGAGAATATTTGGATCCTACTTTAAAAATCTATATTCCACCAAATTTGAAAACTTAAGTGAAATGGACAACTTTCTTGATAGATTCCACCTACTGAAGCTAAATCAAGATCAGATAAACAGATTAAATAGCCTTATAACCCCTAAGGAAATAGAAACAGCCATTAAAAATCTCCCAGCCAAAAAAAGCCCAGGGCCAGATGGCTTTAGCCCGGAATTCTACCAGACCTTCAAAGAGGAGCTAACACCAATACCTTTCAAACTCTTTCACAAAATAGAATCTGAAAGAACATTGCCAAACTCATTCTACGAGGCCACAATCACCCTGATTCCTAAACCACACAAAGACCCAACAAAGAAAGAGGACTTCAGACCAATCTCCCTCATAAACACAGATGCAAAAATACTTAATAAAATACTAGCAAACCGAGTTCAAGAACACATCAAAAGAATCATACACCATGATCAAGTAGGCTTCATCCCAGGAATGCAGGGATGGTTCAACATACGAAAGTCCATCAATGTAATTCACCATATAAACAAGATGAAAGGAAAAAAACACATGATAATCTTTCTAGATGCAGAAAAAGCATTTGACAAAATCCAAGACCACTTCATGCTAAAAGTTCTGGAGAGAACGGGCATACAAGGACCATACCTAGAAATAATAAAGGCAATATACAGCAAGCCAGTAGCCAACATCAAATTAAATGGAGAGAAGCTTGAAGCATTTCCTCTAAACTCAGGGACAAGACAAGGATGTCCACTTTCACCATATCTCTTCAATATAGTACTTGAAGTCCTTGCTAGAGCAATAAGACAACTAAAGGAGATCGAGGGGATAAATATTGGAAACGAAGAAGTCAAATTATCCCTATTTGCAGATGATATGATAGTATACAGAAGCGACCCCAAAATTTCTACCAGAGAATACTTACAGCTGATAAAAACCTTCAGCAAAGTGGCTGGATACAAAATTAATTCAAAAATATCAGAAGCCCTTCTTTATAGAACAAACAAATGGGCTGAGAAAGAAATAAGAGAAACAACCTCCTTCACAATAGCCATAAACAATATAAATTACCTGGGGGTAACTCTAACCAAGCAAGTAAAGGACCTGTACAACAAGAACTTCAAGCCCTTGAAGAAAGAAATGGAAGAGGCCTTTAGAAGATGGAAAGATCTCCCATTCTCATGGATAGGTAGGATCAACACAATAAAAATGGCTATCCTACCAAAAGTAATATATAGATTCAATGCAATTCCTATGAAAATACCAACACAATTTTTACACACTTGGAAAGAGCTATTCTTAATTTCATATGGAACAACAAAAACCCCAGAATAGCTAAATCAATCCTGTACAATAAAAAAAACACCTGGAGGTATCACCATCCCAGATTTCAAGCTGTACTACAGTGCAATAGTAGTAAAAACGGTATGGTATTGGTATTGATACAGACCAGTGGATCAATGGAATCGAATTGAAGATCCAGAAATAGACCCACACACTTATGACCACCTAATTTTTGACAAAGAAACCAAAATGGCACAATGGAAGTAGGACAGCATCTTAAATAAATGGTACTGGTACAACTGCATGTCCACATGTAAAAGAATGAAATTAGATCCATACTTATCTCCTTGTACAAAACTTAAGTCCAAATGGATCAAAGACCTTAACATAAGGCTGGTCACACTAAATCTACTAGAAGAAAAATTGGGAAAAACCCTCGAACTCATTGGCACAAATGACAACTTCCTGAACAGAACACCAACAGCTCAGGACCTAAGACCAACAATCAATAAATGGGACCTCATGAAACTGAAAAGCTTCTGTAAGGCAAAAGACACTGTCATTCGAATAAAACAGCAGCCTACAGACTGGGAATAAATCTTCACAAACCCAACATCTGTCAGAAGGCTAATATCCAGAATCTACAAAGAACTCAAGAAATTAAATGCCAAGAAACCAAATAATCCAATCAAAAAATGGGGGACGGAGATAAATAGAGAAGTCACAAAGGAGGAATCCCTAATGGCTGAGAGACACTTGAAGAAATGCTCAACATCTTTAATCATCAGAGAAATGCAACTCAAGACGACTCTGAGAATCCATCTCACTTCTGTCAGAATGACCAAGATCAAAAGCTCAAATGACAACACATGCTGGAGAGGGTGTGGAGAAAAGGGAACCCTACTCCATTGCTGGTGGGAGTGCAGGCTTGTGCAACCACTATGGAGGTCAGTCTGGCGATAACTTTGAAAACTTGGAATAGCTTTGCCTCAGGACCCAGCCATACCACTTCTGGGTATACACCCAAATTTCTCCTCACAGAATCATAAGGAAGTTTCCTCATCTATGTTCATAGCAGCCTTATTTGTAATAGCTAGAAACTGGAAACAACCCAGATGTCCCTCAATGGAAGAGTGGATTAAAAAACTGTGGTACACTACACAATGGAATATTACTCAGCTATCAGGAACAATGAAATCATGCAATTTTCAGCCAAATGGATGGAACTAGAGAAGCTCATCCTGAGTGAGCTAACCCAGACTTAGAAGAATGCATTGGCATCTATTCACTTATAGTAGGATTTTAGCTATATAATAGAGGATATTGATACTACAACCAACACACCAAAGGGAACATGGACATAGACTTTTCATTTTTCATTTTTTATTTTTATTTATTTTTTATCTGTTTGTCTGCTTATTTGTTTATTTGTTTTTTAGTTCTCTCTCTCTCGGGCAGTACCACCTCTTTTCACTGGTGGTATTGCCTCGTAGACCCGCAAAGTATGAGGAGGCCCTTGGCCCGCATATGACTTTTGAACTGGGGTGCGGGACTGTTATATAGGGACACTCCATTCCAGAGAAATGGGATGGAAGGGTTAGGGGGTAAAGAAAAAAATGAAATGTAAAGTTTTGGCCTTTTGCTACTAATTGTCATAAACTGTTTAGGATAATTAAGAAATGCAAACATGCAAGCCTGTCATTGTGTTAGGTACTATGACAGTCTATTATAATTATTTTCTAAGCTAATCAGAAGTCAAGTTGCTAAGAGACAAGCCACATCTGCTTATCCTAATGTAAGAGATAGATAGGGCCTCTTCAAAAACCTCAAGAGATCTGCAGAATATGGCATTCAAAGATGTTTTCTTAACTTTAGATTTTTTTGATATCGAGACATATCAACTCCTGACAGCACCCCCTATTCTACTCCAAGTAGAAGATGAGCATCGAAGAATCTCCAGTGGGAGATGATTGAATTAGTGGCAAGCCTATCTCTTGGCAGAAAAAAACCCTTGCTCCAACTGTAGACAGAATGCTGTCCAAAAAGGACAAAACTTGGAAGCAGGTAAGTCGACAGCCTAGCTCTGCCAAGACAGGGTAGGCAAGTCCTTCATAATTCCTACTTTACAACCAATGTCTGTCAGAGAAACAGGGCCAAACAGCTGAAGATTGATGCTGTAATGTATGGAGAGAAAATGGGAACTGTCGAGGCAGCCACTGGTTTGTCATTTTTTAGTTTTGGAAGCTGCAGGCCCTGCACTTCCTATATAATCAGATATATTTATCCCTCTCAGGTCTCTGAAGTGGTTGAAGAATAGATAGCTAGAGTCTCATAGTTAAATTTTGAGTTGTTTAGGAATCAAGAGGGTGTTCTGGAACTAAGAAGATGCTTTTAAAATTGTGATGCAAGTGAGTATGAAAACTGAGTTAGATATAGAACTTTAAACTCATGGAGATGATTAGATAGTAGAATGTTAAAGTCAGGTGCCAAATACATATGGACTGGACATTGGGAATGTATGCTAGGCCATATAACCCTCATAACTGTGGCCTAATTACCTCTGTTGTTTTGTATTGTATTTATTATTATAAGAGAAAGAGCCATTTGTTGGACTGAAAGGGGGAGCTGTTGGGGAGAAAAAGATATACCTTAAACTTAAAAAAATAAATAAAAGGAAGGGGTTGCATGGGTTGAGGCAGAAGAGAGTGGAAGGATGGGACTGGACGGGGGAGTAGGGAGGGGATTGTGATTGAGATGTAACTTGAAGAAATAAAAAAGAAAGTAAAAAAAAAAAAAGAAAGAAAGAAGATCCCACCAGTATTATGTCCTGAAGCAAATGCAAATACTATTGAATCTTACCAATCATTTAAATAAAAATTATAGTAATAATTTTTATTATTGAGTATTGAGTACTGAAGCCATTCAAGAGTGTAGAATTATTCTAATATCAATGCATATGTCCTGTACATCTATGATTCCTAAATCATACAACAAAAAAGTATTACCACAATCCAACATATTAGTTGAAGAAAGATACAAAACTCTCCAACAAATTCTAGAGATTCTATGTCAAAAACACATTAATGTAATTTTTCACTGAAATCAAGTATGTCCACCCCAATACAAAGATGAATCAACATATGAAAATATGGTAGGGTGAATAGTCAGGTTGAAGAAATAATAAGATATCTCAATATATACATAAAACATAATAGTATCCATTATTCCTCTAAAATAATGAAAACTATAAACAAATTAGGTATAGAAAGAACACGTATCAAAACAATAGTAGCCACAGGAAACAAGTAAAAAGCTAAAGTTCTGAACAGAGAAAATCTGATCATTTTCGTTCTGGAACAGGTGAGCACTTTTGAAATTTTGATTAAGTAGAATTATTGAAGTTCTAGCTAGATAAATTAATAAGAGATAGACATAGAAGGAATCCAAACTGAGAAACAAGAAAATCCAGTTGTCACTGTTTTCGATGAATGTAGCTTTCTATTTTGAAGTCCCTGTGATGGTTAATGTTAATTGTTAACTAGATATCTTGAATCACCTGGGTCACAGACTGCTGGCCATGCCAGTGAGGGATACTCTTGAACATGTTATTTGGTATAGGAAGACCAATATTAATTGTGGGAAAGACCATTCTCTGGGCAAGGGACCCTTAACTATAACATTTGGTGAAAGCAAGCTCAGCTCCACACATTTGCTATTCACTCTTGGCTTCCTTTTGTCAAACTGAATATATTTTATAGTTTTCTTTAGAATTATCTTCACCCAGTACCCTCGATTTTATCATATTGATTTGTATGTATATTGAAATATATATCCTTTTACTGTATATTGAAGAGACTGCTTTTAGCATGTCTTTTATTTAATTATGTTATATGAGCCATCTCTCCAGCCCTATATGATAATTTTATGAATTATTTCTACCCTTTCCTGCCCAACTTCTTCCCTATCCTCTCTATTCAATCCATGGCCTCCGCTAATGTTAGCTACCAAAATACACACACACACATGCACACACACCCCTTTTATTGTTATTCATATATGTATAAGTTTAAGAATGGCAATTTGAGAGTGGATAATCTTCCAGGGGCTTCTCTCTGGAGAAGACTAATTCTCCTGTCTAGAGTTATCAATTGCTTGTTATCTCTTCATCGAGTTGTCAGGTTTTTTGAGACTTCATTTATCTATGTAGGCATATCTAATCATATTGTCATCATTAAAACTGACTTTTAGTAAACATAGGGCAGAGGCTTACAGTTTATTTCTAGCTTAATTTGCTAGGGTCTTACCTTCCAGTTCAGGAAGGGAGACAAGGGCAATAGATATAGGTTATATTGTTTTACGAGTTGGATTCCCCTGAACAGAAAGAGATATTTTTTTTTTCCTGATTGGCACTGGAATACTTGATAGAGTGTATATGGATTCAGGTCATGGAAATCTTTATGCTATTTTTTTTTTCTGAGTAACTTTATAGAGAACTTAAAATTAAATTAAATTACTTAAAATGGGAAGGTATATGTTTTAAACAAATAATACTTACAAATAAGTAATTTTATTAGAAATTAAATGGAAAAAAACCTAGGTCAAAACATTTTGAAAATAAACATAAAATGTAATGAAATCTTGACAGAATTTATTTCTTGTTTTAATTTTTAAAATTGTTGTTTGTCCGTTCCAAATGGGATTTTTCTCTTCAGTTAAAATAAGCATATGCACTTTATCTGTGAGATAATGGATTAATTATATTTTAAAATATAATGCTTAAGCATTTTGTCTTTTTATACATCTATAAAAGTAATAAGACTTGAAATATTTTCTCTAAGGCCTCCAAGTATTCACCTTCTAAATCATTCATTGAAGTTTAAAAGTACAAAATTATAAACAAAATTTAAAATCCTTTAAAATACAATCATTCAATAAATAGTTAATGTTCTATGGAGTAATTAATACATGTTGCAGAAATGTAAACATAAATAAAATATAGAAGTCAAGGACTGTAAAATCTAGATAAAAAATTTAAATATATAAATATACATGTAATTCAAGATAAAACATAATAAATATAAAACATAATCGGTACATTGTGGAAGTTAAATAAATAGTATATCAGCTTGGTGGTAGAGGGTTGTAGACAATCTCATGGATAAGAAATTAGATGAAACAAATCTTGAAAGAGTACCATATAAAAAACACAAATGAAAATGAAAGAATTGTAAGAAAAACCAAAGGAGTTATGTTACAGAACTTTTTAATTATTATTATTATTAAGTATTTATTTGCTAACAATATTCACTTATAACAAATATCAACAATTTCTTAACTATTAACCCTACAAATTCCTACAACCCTTTTAACCTAACCACTGATCCTATTGATTATTATTTTCCTAACCTTTTAGAAGGATAGTCTCTGGGGCAGGTCCTCAGTCGTTAGGAACACAGTTTCTGTAGTAGACCCTTTAAAGCACTTGGCCGTCTTTTTTTCTGGAATGTCTCAGATGTAGATTTGTCAGGGTAAGTTGGCTATCACAGTCTTACCTTAAATAAGGCTTAATTCTTTCTTCTCTCTGGGAGACCCTAGCCACCTGTAGGCCAACTTACTTTTTTCACATCAGGAACTCAGCTGCTCTGCCTCAGTCCTTAAAGCCAGCCACAGTTTCATTTAGGCCACCTTTCGGACAGATCAAACTCCTCTAGGCAAAATCTGAGACACAGTGTTTAGTCCTTGGCCTTTTGCTGTCTTGCTGAGGCTTTCTTTGCTCACCAGCTTCTTTCTGCTTCAGGGAGATCTGGCCATCAACTGATGGCCAGCACTTTTTTCAGCAGGACTCTCAGAGCTCTCTAGCATCAGGGGCCTCTCTTGGATGGGGCTCCATGCACTGTCCTTAAATAGGAGGAACTCTGTTTCAGTTTAATTTGAGCTCCACCCACTTAGCAGCTGAAAACAATGCCAGGTCAAATACTTTGTTTCTTATGTCCATTAAGTCTTTCCTGTTTTTCCTGACTTCAACCTTGTTTTTCCACAAGCTGATAAGCTAATCGCTCACAAGCAAGTTGATCTTCATGCCCTGAATTAAGAGACTGTATCAGAAACGCCTATATATTTTCTAAATCTAATTTAATTTATCTAACTCCCTACAGAATTACAACCTCAGACAAGAGATGGAAGTAGTAATATATGTCTATAAATAGCAGAAGGATTGCCTGTAGTTTGAGGCCAGCCCTTACCTGCATAGTGAGAAATGGTCTTTTTTTTAAGATAAGAAATATTAACATATATACAAATGTCTTTGATTAATTTCTGCTATTGAGGTGAAGTACCATGACAAAATCAACTCAAAAGATTCAAATTTATAATAACAGAAGGCATGGAAGATATGTGGCTGAAATGAGAGTTTGACTGGCTGCAAACATACTCAAGAAACAGCAATAAATACAGAATACTGCTTAACTCCCTTTCTCCATTTGTACTATTCTGGATCCCAGCCATGAAATGGTAACATCCACAATAGGAGGTTCTCACCATCTCAGATAGCATTATCAAGAAGCTCCTATGTGGTCATGGCCAGATACCAGTCTTCCAAAAAGCAATGGATTTTAGAAGAAAGAAAATCCGATTCAATTTGTTAAAACTTGAACAGAACTGCAAAAGAGAGCTAAGAAAATTAACTGTACTAGTACTTTCAAATCTAGGAGCAACTAGTCATCTGTAGACTCTGAGCCCTAAATTGTAGCTGATGTGACCAAGTAATGGAATTAGTAATCACTGAACATTTTAACAACTAAATTAAAATTTAAATATAGTCATTTGTCAACTGATCATAGTTTCATACTGATAAACCTACATTAAATTGAACATATAACATCAAAATTGCATTCATTGTGTATTCTATCAAATTTGTAGCTTGTTCTATTTGACTACTTTAAATACGTTCACTATACATGAGCATACACTTGGGCAATAGGTTCTATTATAAAGCTTGTCTTATGATTGCATGTTGATTATTTCTTCTAATTTATTTAGACTATACTGAGAGTAAACAGCAAAATGGTAGTATCAGTTCATTTTCACAGAATCAGAAAATTAAATAAATAAATAAAATGCAACCTGCAAATCTAAGACCATCTATATACATATTTATTTGTTTCCCTTTTATTGCTATGGATAAAGCATCCAAGACAGACTAAAGTTATAGAAATAAGTACTTATTTTGGTTTAAGAGTTCAGCATGACTTGGTAGCATAGCATCAGGCAGGTGTGGTACATGCAGCACCAAGGTGTTAGCTCACACCTTTGATAAAAAACACAAAGTAGAGAAGTAAAACTGTAAAATTACATGAGTATTTCATCTTCCAAAGTATACTACTTTCAGTAAACTTCCAAAGTATACTATGTTCAGTAGTATAATTCCTCCAATAAGGCTACACTTCCCAAACCTCCAAAAACAATGTTATTAACTGTGGGCCAACCACTCAAGTATTCTCTATGGAGGAATCCTCAATCAAACCACCATATTTTACACTCTGGCTCCATTGTCTCATAGTCATATCATAACGCAAGGTACATTTTGTCCAACTTCAAAAAAGCCCAATAATGTTTCACAGTTTCAATACCACTTAAAAGTCCAAAGTCTCTTCTGAGACTCAAAATAATCTTTTAATTTTCACCTCACTAGTTGGAGTTCTAGGCTGCTGTGAAGACACTCCATGACCACTGATGGGGTAGTGTTAAGCATTCTAAATGTTAATTGGTCCTGCTTGCTGTCTGTTAAATGAAATGCTGAGGCCTGAGATTGGGCAAAGACAGAGAAAGGTGGGACTTCCTGAGATTAGAACAGGAAGCCTGCACTTTAGACAGAGGATTAATGCATTCCATCCAGGAGGAGCAGGAAGAAGGAGGCACACACCATGGGTTAGAAAAAAGAACCTCATTCCACATGGCCAGGAACATTGGCATATCATGGAGAATGGCAGTCCAAGGGGACATATGTATATGTGGGGTCATATTGGGTAATAGAATTACGAGCTAGCTTAGGTGGGCCAAGATTGCTCAATTCAGGCCAAGGCTTGTGAAAATCCATGTGGTCTCTGTGTGCTCCTTTATAATTCTGGGTTAAAGATTAACTGCTACAGAACCAATTAAATGTAATATAAATACTAGTAAGTAACTTAATTAGCCATTTTTTTTACAGACCACTGCAACTTATATAAAGAAAAACATTTAATTAGGGAATGCTCACAGTTTTAGAGAATTAGTCCATTAGCATCATTTTAATGATGGAATGCATGGTGGCATGAAGATAGACATGATGCTGTAGAAATAGCTTGGAGTTCTACATTTGTATCCACAGGCAGCAAAAATAGAGAGACATTGGGTCTACAGTGGGCTTTTGAAACCTCAAAGCTCACAGTGGCACATTTTTTTCTGACAAGGTCATATCTACCCCAACAAAGCCATACATACTTCCACAAGGCCACACATCCTAATCTTTTTCAAATAGTACCACTCCCTTATGACTAAGCACACAAATAAGAGCCCATAAATCCCATTATTATTCAAACCACCACACCTTCTAAGAAATCAAAAAGCAAGTTATATATTTCAATACTTTATGACATAGAATATACATTAACATTAACATAAAGACAGAATGAGGCATAGTGAGGAAGTACTAGACTCAAGTAAGACCAGACTCCAGTAGAGAAATCAATAAATCCTGTAAGTTATTTTCTGAGATTTAATATCAAAGGTCCTAGATGGTGCTAATCTTTTACTATCATCATACATATTTCTTTTGCTGTTTCCCCTACTTTCATAAAGCTCTTCTTAGCAGGTATGGCACTTTCAACATCTTTTAATATCTCATATTACCCAGTATATACTTCCCCAGATTCAGGTAATGACTTTTGTGGGCCATCATATAAAGCCTTCCTGCTACACTGCCTGAAACGGGTTATAAAATTCCTTTAATTTTCCATCTTTTATTACTATAAAACCGGCACTGAATGGAACACACTGCCAAGTTTAACTGCAGTTTGAGTTGGACCTTCAGTTGCTTGAGCTCTATGTTTACTGTTGTTTGTTAGGAACAGAAACATCCTCATCTTCCAGTCTTTTTTTTTTTTTTTTTCTTCACAATTTGGAAGTTCAGTTGTGTGTGGTTTTGCCCTGAGAGTGCTCCACCCTCTGGTGCATTACAGAACAGATCTCTGCTTAAGGACATCAATTTTATATCTTCAGTACAGGTTATGACTTCAACCATAAGTTTAACCATGATCTTTTTGCTATTAAACTATATAGTTTGCATTTTTGTCTCACTTTTTCTTCATTCTGTATAATAGTCATTAATAAAAACTATACCACAATGAAATCAATCTATTCTTTTTAAATTTAACCTCAAGAAAGTTCTTAGGATAAGGACAGAATACAACCATATTCTTTGCCAAATATCATATGAGCAGTTTCTAGGGAAGTTGATAATGTTATACCCTTATGAAACCTCTTGAGATAGGGCACCACAGTTTACATTACTCTTAGCACTACTCCTTTCCAAGATCATATTATGATGGCCTATTCAATTCTGCTTTACACTGTTCAACTAGTTTTCTAGACCAAAGATCCAAAGTCTTCCACATTATTCCAAAAACAGCATGGTCAAATTAATCACAGCAATATCTACTCATGGTAGCATTGTAAGGCTGTAAAAATTAATGAATACATGGCCTTCTCCTCTCTGGTGAGACCCTGACCTCACTCCTTCTGGAAACCTTCTACAGAACTTAGTCCTTGAAAACATCAAAGCTTACATAGCTGACCAGTCTGTTCAGACTCCCCTCTGGTTCCCTCCTCTACACTCCCCACTTGCGTTACCACCTAACTTAACATACTCTTTGTTCCTTTATCACCACCTGTGGCTGTTGCCTTGCCTGCTAAAAAAAAGCTACTCCTTGGTGCTCCCACCTTTTTTGTAGCTGCTTGTGTATTGAAAGGGCCAGAGAACCATTTTACAGGGTTCATTCCTCTACGGGGGAATCGAACCCTGGTGCGTCAGTTTAATAAACCTCATGTTTATTACAGCGAATTAGGGGGCATTGGTGGTCTGTGGCGTCAGGATTCGGTGAGCCCCTCTCAGGTTCAACAGCATCTTCTCTAATAGTTACCTTACTATTAACATAAAACAACATAATCAAAAGCAATTTTCAGAAGGAAGTCTTTATTTGGTAAAGAGGGCTTAGTCTATCACAGTTAGGAGGCACAAAGGCAGGCAGGAACGTGTATTGAACAAGATCACATGTACAACAACAATCACAAAACAGAGAGAGTTTTGTTGGACTGGGAATGATATGAGTATTTTAAACTTTCAAAGACTACTTGCACCGACATAATTCCTCCAATAAGGCCATACCTCCTAAACTGGTCAAAAAGTGCTGCCTACTGGATCTGAAAGACCGGAAAAAGGGAAGTCCCTCACCCGAGACTCTGGATATCACGGCCACCCAAAAACTCGCAAGAGACCATCTTGATGCAATCCGCAAGAGGTTTATTTTGGGATCAGTGCGCTGAGGCCAAAACTCGTATCCCATACAGGGGTAGAGGAGTTGTGACCCTTGGCTGCCGGGGAGTGAAGGTTTTAAAGGAAAAAAAAAAAAAACACAAATCAAGGGGGTGGGGGAAATCACAAGTGGAAAGTACCAACCCATTATTTAATTAGTCAGCGGGAAACACCCTATACTTTTTTTTCTCAGGAATGAATCTAATCTTATTTCACCATCTGTTTTGTGGTCAGCCAGTTCCTGAAACCCAGGTCCCATGATAGTCATCTGCTTTGTTGTCAGCTAGTTCCTGGAACCCCAGGGCTCATGACTCGACTGACCTTCATTCTTGGTTCCACCCTTTTTATGGTCACTGGAACCACTCTGTGGTTCATGTTTCATGGCTGACCTGGCTCCACTCTGTCTGCCAAGGGGGTCTTTTAAAAATTTCCATTCCTTTCATTCCCTTCTTCTTCTAGTCCGTTGTTCTAATCTTAGAACCTATACATCTGTTTCATCAAACTCATCCTTATCTTGTCCCTATAACCCTTGATATTGCTGTTTCAGCATCAAAATCTGTACAGCACTTATTCTTTCTCTAACAAAAGTAACTAATCTATTTAAGATACAGGGTCCCAAGTTGAGGAGTAATAAGAGGATCAGAAGGGATCCCATAAGAGTTGAAATGTGGGTGGTCATCCATGGGGATCTACTGAACCATCCTTCAAACCATCCCTGTTGAGCGTTCCTCTCTCTTTGTCTTTGTTATGGTCATTCCTTGAGTTTATTCATAGAATCTCTGATAACCCCAGAGTGGTCAACATAAAAGCAACATTCTTCCTTTAATGCAGCACACAACCCTCCGTTCTGTAGAAATAACAGATCTAGACCTCTCCGGTTTTGTAAAACAACCTCTTATAGGAACGTTAGTGATTCTTCAAGTTTGACAGTGGACTGTTGGATGAATTCTCAAATCTTCATCCATAGCTGCCCTTAGTTCTCTAAAATTATCTTGGGTCATTACCAAGGCAGCAGTACCTGTTCCCACCCCAGCTGCTATGCCCAGTCCCACTATCACCGCCAGTGTAAAGGAAACTGGTTCTCGCCTATACCTTTTAGGTAGGAGGTCAAATTCATCTATGAAGGTATCAGCTGGGTGATAGAGCACCCTAGGCAGGAGCTGTATTAATACACAGTAATCTTTAGTATCATTAAAGACATTGGTGGCAACACATGGAGTCAATCCTGTGCTACAGGCCCACCACTTATCTATGCCAGGATATAAGTATTTAGTATCAGAAGTCTTTGGAGACCTCAGGGTCTCATTGCATAAGTGTCTATAGGCAGCAGGTGGGTTCCCTAAACAAGTCCTTTGTCCTGATACTTCAGTCAGGGTCAGTCTAATTTTTTCATGCCATGAGCAGGCCTCATGGCTAGTGGTTTTATTAAAAGTACCTGACAGAGCGATACCCTCATAGTAAGGGGGTCCAGAGGTTAAACAGAGCCAGCAAGTGTCTGTCATGTTGGGGTTGGACCCATTTAGAACCTGGAAAGCTCCTCGGATTAAATTTAATAGTCTTTGCCCCATAGAAGATGAAGCCCAGGGAGTAGAGTGCAGCTCCAGTACTAGCCCTGGGGTGCCAGGTGTTGAAGGGGGGTTGGGCTCCATTGGCAATAGTGAGGCATGGGGTACACAATGAAGTCCGCATAGTCCAGAACCCCAGGGGTTCCGGAGGGCCTTGTTCTGGGAGTACCTTATTGGGCTCACAGGCTGTGCAGGAGGAATTTCAATCTTTAATCGAATTTTAAACACCACTCCCAAATCTGATCCTGGTAAGTACCAGCGCAAGCCCCACACACCTCCTTGAATCCATTGCTGATGTTGGTCGGCCCCCCTTCTTCGAGATGTAACAGTAATGTTTAGAGTGAGCCACTGCTTGCTTTGGCTGATACATGGGCTAGTAGGTTTAACATACTTGCTGCCAACCATAATGAGGTCCTACGAGGACAAGGGGTTCCAATAAGCTTGTCCTGTTGTCTCGCAACCCTAGGCGGCGCAGTAGTAACTCTCTGGCCCTCCACACTGCCTAGCCATACTCCTATCCCAGCCCTCCATGGGGCAGACATAAAAATCCTGTTGAGCTAGGCCACAACGTCCTTCTGGTGCTCCACACCTGAACCTCATCCCAAGCCATTCGGGGGATTTCCATTTAGGGTCTCTTTCAGGGAGGTTCTGGGGGTCAGCCTCAGGAATATCCCAGTGTTCCAGGCCTGCAACCAGATGGCAGAAGTCAGGAGTGAGTTGGGGCCACCATGTCCAAGGGGGGGCTACTTTAGAGACTGACCAGACAACCTCCCCAGTTTGGGAAGCTACCTGTCAGGTAAGTTTTTGAGGAGCATAGGGCTTGCCATTCCCCATCTGGAGAGTACCTACGACGCAAGCGCAGCTTAAGAGGGTCTACAGCTTTTTCCAATTTCCACTCATCTTTGGGGGGTTCAGGAGCTTTCTTCATGTGGGAGGCTTGGATCCAAGCAGAGATTCCCTCTACTTTCACCACTGTGGGGGTGGTCAGGAGCACCAGGTATGGTCCCTTCAAGTGAGGCTTGAGATTCCCAGCTCAATGGCGCCAGACAAGTACAGCGTCTCCAACCTCGAACTGATGAGGCATGCTCAGGTTTCCAGTTTCATAAGCCTCTCTGAGATGTTCCCAGGCCTCACGCCGAACTACTTCACATGCTTTCATGCAGATGAATAAGGGTTTAGAAAGGACATCAGGATCAAATACTCTGCCCACCTCAGTAAGAGGTGGACCCACACAGAGAATCTCATAGGGAGTCAGTTTGAATCATCCAGGGGTACTCCTAAACTGGAACAAGGCAAAAGGAAGGAGGGCTATCCAGTCTCCCCCGCCGGTCTCTAAAGCTAAT
The DNA here is from genome assembly GCA_907164525.1 of Lophiomys imhausi. Taxonomy (NCBI): domain Eukaryota; kingdom Metazoa; phylum Chordata; class Mammalia; order Rodentia; family Muridae; genus Lophiomys; species Lophiomys imhausi. The sequence goes on from CAJQZJ010032563.1 coordinate 968,949, forward strand.
TTAGTCCAGGTCTCTTTTAGGGTTCTAGTCATCCTTTCTACCTTTCCTGAACTCTGGGGACGATAGGCACAATGTAATTTCCATTTGATCCCCAGCTGAGTGGCCAGTCCCTGACTTACCTGGGCAACGAAAGCGAGTCCATTATCAGACCCAATTACCTTGGGTATTCCAAATCTTGGAAAATTTTCTTCAAGAATCTTCTTAGCCACTGCATTGGCAGTCTTGGTCCTTGTAGTGAAGGCCTCTACCCACCCTGAAAATGTATCTATAAAAACTAGAAGACATTTGTTTCCACATTTAGCTGGTTTAATTTCTGAAAAATCTACTTCCCAATAGGCCCCTAGTCTATCACCCCTGAGTCTTTTTCCCATGTTATATATGGAAGGTCTAGTATTAGTCAGAGCACAGCTTTGCAGTTCCTGACTATCTCTGTTGTTAAATCAGAAAGTCTAATTACATAAGTCAGAGGACCTTACCACATCTTTTAGTTTCTTTTCTCCTAGGTGAGTCAGACGGTGTAAATTGGTGACATACTTGCGTCCTTCTTCTTGAGGCAGGACTTGTTTGCCGTCTTCTGTTTTAACCATACCACAAGGTGATTCTCTAGTCAACCCTAACTTCTTTATGGCCTAGAAGTCTTCAGGGGTGTACCTGAAGCTGATATCATGATAGTCTTTAGAACCAAAGGTGGTTAAGATCATCATCCCTTGGGCTGCTAGTTTGGCTTCTAAATCTGCCATCTGATTCCCTTTAGCTACTACATCCTGTGCCTTTTAATGACCAAGGCAGTGGATGATAGCCACCCTCTTTGGCAGATGTATAGCCTCAAGGAGGCTCAGAATCTCTTCTTTATTTTTAATGTCTTTTCTCGCTGATGTCAACAGCCCCCTTTGTCTATATATTGCCCCATGCACATGGGCAGCAGCAAAAGCATACCTGCTATCAGTGTAGATATTGATGGACTTTCCCTCTGCCATCTTCAGGGCTTGTGTTAACGCGATAAGTTCAGCTTTCTGGGCAGAAGTTCCTTCTGGCAGGCTGCTAGCCCAAATCACTTGCCTTCTGTCTACCACTGCAGCTCCCGCCATCCACTTACCTTCAACCATGAAGCTGCTTCCATCAGTATACCAGTTTGGGCTTCCTGGCCAGGGTTGGTCCTTTAGGTCACTTCTGGGGCCTATCTCTTCTGCCAGGATGTCAAGGCAGTGGTGTATGGGAGCAGAGTCACTGGCCTCAGGTAGTAGGGTAGCAGGGTTCAGGACGGCCAGGGTAGGGTGGGGGGGGCGAATATCACCTTCTCAGTCAATAATAGACTTTGGGACTTTGGTAGTGTGTCATTCTAGCATTAGTCATCCACTGCTCAGGGAGCTGCCAGATAATGTTCTCTCAAGGGCATGGGGTGCCACCACAATAATCTGCTGTCCCAAAGTCAGTTTATCAGCATCTTTGACAAGCAAGGCCACAGCCGCAATAGCTTTCAGACATGTGGGCCATCGCTCACAACAGGATCTAGTTTTCTAGATAAGTAGGCCACTAGCCACTTCCAAGGTCCTAAAGTCTGAGTAAGGAGGCCTCTGGCAACACTTGCCCTTTCATCTACATATAGAGTAAAAGGCTTGGTTAAGTCCAGTAGGGCTAAAGCTGGTGCCATTAGCAAGGCCTTTTTTATATCTTCAAAGGCCTTCTGATGTTCAGAGGTCCAGGTGAACCCTCCTCCCTCCTTGGTGAGGGGATATAAGGGGGCTGCCAGCGTAGTGAGCCCCGGAATCCACAGCCTACAAAAACCAGCAGTGCCCAGGAATTCTCTTACTTGGCGTGGGGTGGTCAGGACAGGAATCTGGGTGACAGTCTTTTTCCTGGCTTCCATTAGCCATCGCTTCCCATCTCTCAGGGTGTATCCCAGATAGGTGACCTCAGTTCTACACAACTGAGCCTTTTTAGCAGAGGCTCGATATCCCAACTCACCCAGTTCCATCAGCAGCCTTTTAGTTCCTTGGAGACACTCAGGTTTAGTTGATGGCTGCCAAAAGTAAATCATCTACGTACTGCAACAAAGTTAGCTGAGTATTTTCAGCTCTGAAGGAGGCCAGTTCAAATGAAGAGCCTCATCAAAGAGGGTAGGAGAGTTTTTGAATCCTTGTGGCAATGTGGTCCAAGTCAATTGTCCCACCAATCCAGTGTCAGGATCTCTCCATTCGAAAGCAATGGACTGGCCTGTAATCATAGTGCCTGGCTACTTTACCAGTAAGAGGGGGGTGTTCCATGGCAACTGGCAAGGAGCCAGAATGCCCTGTTGTAACAGTCTGTGAATGTGAGGTCTAATCCCCTCTCTGGCTTCATGACTCATTGGGTTCTGCCTTACCCCAATAGGAGAGGCACTGGTCTTCAGTCCCACTATGATGGGAGGAACTCTCTCTGCCATTCCCATACCTCCAGTTTCAGCCCAGGCCTTTGGAAATTCTGCTAACCAATCTCTGATATCTAGGGTCTTTTGCTGCTCTGGAAGCTCATGGAGCCAGTATTGTTCTTCTAGTCTTAAGGCCAATATCATAGAGGTAGGAGTTCCCCATGTCACCTCTGGCCCTTCCTTAGCAAATTGAATCTCTGCCTTCAGTTTGGTTAATAAGTTTATTCCCAACAAAGGCATAAGGCATTCAGGAATGACCAGGAAAGAATGGGACACCTGTCCTTTCCCAAGGTCAACCGTTCGTGATGTAGTCGAAGGATATTGCTTTTGTCCAGTTACCCCCAAAACTATGATATTTCTGTTTTTTTAATTTTCCCAACGGTTGTTTCAGGACTGAATATTCTGCTCCAGTGTCTACCAGAAAATCTGCAGGGGTCCCCTCCACGTTCAGGATTACCCTAGGCTCAGGGAGGGAGTCCGAGCCTGTTGCCGCTAATCATCTTCTTCGAGAGTCAGAACCTTAGGGGTCCTGCCCTTCTTCTTTGGGCAATCTCGAGCCCAGTGTCCTTTTTCTTTACATTAGGCACACTGATATTTTTCCAACAGGTGTCTCTGCATCTCTCCATTCCCATTCGGTCTAGGTCTTCTGTTGCCCAGGTTCCCTGTCTGTCTAGGCCCTGTCCTTTCTCTCTCTCTATCCCCTACAACTGCGGCCTGTGTTCTAGTAAAGTTTCTTTCTTGTTTGCAATCCCGCCTATCCTATCTCTCTCTTCTCTCTCTCTCTTCTCTCTTTCCTGCTTATCTTCCTCAGTCTCTCTTTTATGATACACTTTATCTGCCTCTCTTACAAGATCCTGCAAAGTATAGTCCTGTAATCCCTCTATATGTTGCAACCTTTTCTTAATGTCAGAAGATGACTGTCCTATAAAGGCCATAGCCACAGCCACTCGCTGTCCCTCAGAGGTTGGGTCAAAGGGAGTGTATCACCTGTAGGCTTCCATCAACCTCTCAAGGAATATGGACGGTGGCTCAATAGGACCCTGAAGTACTTCTCTTACCTTGGTCAAATTGGTGGGGCACAAGCGGCCCCTCTGAGACCTGCCACCAGGGTCCGACAATAAACTGTCAGCCGCTCCCTACCTGCAGCCATGTTGAAGTCCCAATCTGGTCAATCAAGGGGGAACCCAGCATCTATAACATTCAGGAGGGTATTGGGGGTCCCATTGGTTCCTGGGACATTCTTCTGTGCCTCCAATAGGATTCTCTCCCTCTCCTCTGTGGTGAAGAGAACCTGTAGAAGCTGCTGACAATCATCCCAGGTGGGTTGGTGAGAAAACATCAGGGATTCCACCAGGCCTGTAAGACTGGTAGGGTTCTCAGAAAAAGACTGGTGGTTAGCTTTCCAATTATATAGATCAGCCAAGGAAAAAGGCCAATATTGTAAGCGTTGCAAAACTGGTGGGCCCACGGTGCAACTGTTTGGAGAGGTAGAGCCACAGTGGAATCTGGCCCCTCTGGGCTCAACCCTCTCCAACTCTGAGTGCGGGTTGGAGCTCAGCCATTCGGACAGCTCTTCAATCTTGGGATAGATCTTAGGTGGAGCAAAAGATTTTGTTTCTGAAGCTGGCTTTTGTTTTGATTTAGGCTCTGTGCCATGGAGAGCCAGGGCTCGGGAGCCTGGCTTCCTTCCTCTTACACAAGGTTTTACCCATGGGGGTGGGTCCTGGACCAAGTCTTGCCAAAGAGTAATGTATGGCTGTTGATCGGGATGAGAGCCTGGTCCTTCCTGGAAGACAAGAGCTTTTACCTCAAAAATAGTCGTCAAGTCAAAAGTCCTTTCAGGTGGCCACCCAACATCGAAAGTCGGCCACTCCAAAGCACAAAAAATCTGCCATGGTCCCTTCTAAACATCAACTGAGAAATTATGAGCCCTAGTTCTAACTTCAGTCCAGTGATCCAGTGTCAAACTTAGAGGAGTCGTTATGGTCTGTCCCATTGTCACAAGTAACACAAAACACAAACATAAGATACACAGAAAAACACTAAGAAAAATCTTTCTAAATCTCGAATGCCAACACCATTCCAGAGAAACAGATGGCCGGGAGGTCTCTTACATCACCCTCTCAAGAGGACCACTGTATCCTCCCCGGCAGATGGGATCCTTTCCAGGCATCCCTAGGGTCCCTGTCCTCCCAGGATGTGTCCCAGGGCTACAGCTGGTGATCTACTAGCACATCTACTGACCACCTTGTCCGTCTCCTCAAGAGACCGAAACAGCTGTAAAACTGAAAGTTACCTTTGCAAAGTCAGATCTCACACAAACCAGACAACAGAAATAGGCCCAAGACACAGAGACAAAAAGCTCACAACCCAGAAAACAGAAATAGGCCCAAGACACAGAAATCTCACCTCCAAGTGGATTCTTGGAGATTGGGGTGGCCGCAAATTACTGGTCAATGCACCAAATGAAAGACCTGGAAGAGGGAAATCCCTCACCCGAGACTCTGGATATCACGGCCACCCAAAAACTTGCAAGAGATCATCTTGATGCAATCCGCAAGAGGTTTATTTTGGGATCAGTGCGCTGAGTCCAAAACTCGTATCCCACACAGGGGTAGAGGAGTTGCAACCCTTGGCTGCCGGGAGTGAAGGTTTTAAAGGAAAAAAAATACAAATCAAGGGGGTGGGGGAAATCACAAGTGGAAAGTACCAACCCATTATTTAATTAGTCAGCAGGAAACACCCTATACTTTTTTTTTCCCCCCTCAGGAATGAATCTAATCTTATTTCACCATCTGTTTTGTGGTCAGCCAGTTCCTGAAACCCAGGTCCCATGATAGTCATCTGCTTTGTTGTCAGCTAGTTCCTGGAACCCCTGGGCTCATGACTCGACTGACCTTCATTCTTGGTTCCACCTTTTTCATGGTCACTGGAACCTGGCTCCTCTCTATCTGCTAAGGGGGTCTTTTAAAATTTTTCATTCCTTTCAGATCATCTCTGCTTAAGTGATCAAATACATGAACATGTGAGAGACATTCTCATTTAAACCACCATAACACCAATATTTTGTGCCTACTAGGGTGAATAAATTATAATTTGGTAATTATAACAAAAACATAGCTATGCATTGGAGAATAAACTCATCACCAATAGGAATTACGTCCATAATTAGAGGAAAGTTTTCTTCATTATTAATTCATTGAAAAATAACTCTGGTTATATAAATGATTTATGTCATATCAATTTTCAAAACTTGGAACCTGAAGGGCATTCATTTTGAATTAGTTGATTTTGATAGATAAGGATAGGAGTAGTAATAACCCAATAGTTGTCTCTAAGAATTGCTAGAAGGACGGTAAATCTCTGAAGAAAAACAGGGCATGCAAAACACAAATGTATCTGGAGGAGTAAGTTATTGAACCGGTTAAGTCATGCTGGATTTATGATTCGATCTATACTGAATATAGTGAAGAATTTAAGTGAGTGGAGAAAGTCAAGAAGTAATATAATTCACCAAAATATTAATGCTACAGCTGTCTAGAAAATTTAATGAATGTGTACAGAGGAGAAATGGAGATGAAATTGTAGAAAAAAATGATAATTAAATTGCATTGGGCCGCCATTTGTAGAAATAATTAATTAAATGGTTTAAGAGTATTTAGATTTTTGTTAATTGATTTGGGAGCTGTTAATCTTTAAGCAGCCATTATAAATTAGTACACACAGAAACCACGTGGATTTTAACAAGCCTAGGCATGAATTGTGCAATCCTAGCCCATCTAAGCTAGCTCTTAATTCTATTCCATAAATATGACCCCATATATATACATACATACGTCCCCTTAGACTATCATTCTCCACGATATGCTGATATTCCTGACCATGTGGAATGAGGTTCTTTTTTCTAACCCATAGTGCCTCCTTCTTCCTGCTGCTGGCTAGAATGCCTTAATCCTCTGTCTAAAGCAAAGGCTTCCTGTTCTAATCTCAGGAAGTCCCACCTTTCTCTCTCTTTGCTCAGTCTCAGGCCTTGGCAATTTATTTAACCAATCAGAGTCAATGTAAGTATCAGACAGCAAGCAGGACCAATTAATTAACATTTAGAATGCTTAACACACATTAAATTAGTTAATTAATTAATTAATTAAATTAATTAATCTACATCATTAAATTGTAGATTGCTTAGCAAGATGCAAAGCTTGCTTGTATGAAGGAATTAATTTTAAAAATAATCTGGGTTGAGTCATACTATGTTCTCTGAAATGTCCAAAAAGGACAAAACTTGGAAGCAGATAAGTCGACAGCCTAGCTCTGCCAAGACAGGGTAGGTAAGTCCTTCATAATTCCTGCTCTACAATCAATGTCTGTCAGAGAAACAGGGCCAAATGGCTGAAGATTGATGCTGTAATATATGGAGAGAAAATGGGAACTGTCCAGGGAGCCACTGGTATGTCATTTTTTAGTTTTGGAAGCTGCAGGCCCTGCACTTCCTATATAATCAGATATATTTATCCCTCTCAGGTCTCTGAGGTGGTTGAAGAATAGATAGCTAGAGTCTCATAGTTAAATTTTGAGTTGTTTAGGAATGAAGAGGGTGTTCTGGATCTAAGAAGATATTTTTAAAATTATGAGGCAAGTTAGTATGAAAGCTGAGTTAGATATAGAACTTTAAACTCATGGAGATGGTTAGATAGTAGAATGTTAAAGTCAGGTGCTGAGGGGGAGGAGGGTGGAAGGGTGGGACTGGAGGGGGGAGTAGGGAGGGGATTGTGATTGAGATGTAACTTGAAGAAATAAAAAATAAATTATTAAAAAAAAACACAGTTGTTTTTTATCTTCATCATACTGGTTTGGGTACCATTATACCACAGTGGAGGTTAGACAAATGGAGGAAAAATCAAAAAGTCAACATATAAGTATTTGCTTAGGGATATATCCATATATAGAACTCATTCTCAGGTAAAGCAAAAATTCTGAACATAAGCACTATCTATTTACATTTAATTATCTACATTTAATAACTACATATGTGTACTTTTTCATGTGCTGTGTCCTGTATTTTCATAGAAACACATTTGTTTGTAAAAATATAGAGGTGACTATCTAAAAGTCTCAGTTATAGAACTTACTTTAGAAAGAAGTACCTATATGAATCAAAATGCTAAACATTTGTTCTATGCTGTAAGTATATAGGCGTTTGCACTAGCCTGACTTCAGGGGTCCTTCGGGGTCCTAATTGCTTACATCATCACCTGCTGGTGCAAAGCACATGGTGGGATAAAAGCTCTTGCCCACCTTTCTTCAGCCTCTTTCCTGGTCTCGTTCCCATTATGTTTCTCTCCCTCTGTCCCTCTTTCCTCATGCCCCTCTTTCTTTCTCTCTCACTCTTGCCTTTCACCTCCTTTCCACTTACCTTAACAAACCCTTATACCAGTCTTGTTGTTCAACATGGTGTGATTTCCTCAAGGAATACAAATTGGCATGAGCCTGCTGTTGTACCATCCTGCATTATCATAATACATGCTTTCAATCAATAACTGATGATGGGGTTTAGATTTTCATGGACAAATTCGTGAATTCAGAAAAAAAAATATAGTTTTTGTGAAATGGCCTGTTAACTATGAAGATAACATTGTGTTCTTATTTTCATTCTATGTAAACATCAAATAATTTTAATTAGGCTATTGAACCACTGAATAATATATTTTTGTGTTGATATTTGTAGCACAATCTCTAGAGAATGTCTATTTAAATAAAAATAAATACTTTAATGTTAGCAATCAGGAACCTACAAGGCCAGTTCAAAGGGACCAGTGCCAAGACAAATCTTTACCAACTGCTTGTGGCCACTTGTCCCATATCTACCTTCTGTGCATGTGCTACATTCTCCTATAAAATCCTGTTACTCTTCCCGCTCTTCCCTTTTTTCTATCCATCTCCATCTCGCCCCTCCCCTAATGGCATTACTATGGACTCTGCTAACACTACCAACACTGGTGGCTGGCAGAATCCTGATTTATTATGTGAAGGATAAATATATCATAATGGAAATCTTTAAGATGAAGAAAAACACATGTGACATTTTAGCAATTTTCATCCACAACCCAGTAAAAACATGTGGCCTGAATTCCAAATCATAGAAACACATCAATTACCATAATAAAAAAGAGGTATGTTATCTGCAAAAAACAAAAACAAAAACAAAAATCATATCTGCTAACATTTTACACTTACAAGGACAAGACCAGAGGAAGCCGCACCCCACCCACTATGGGGGGGGAGGGTTTTTTATGGACTGTAGGTGAAGGGAAATGACATGTCTGCCACAGGCTGGATTGATGCCCAGTTATGGACATCTGGGGCAGGGGTCTTGGGTACTTTCAGGAATGCCAGGAATGTGGAACTGGGCTTCTTGACTCTTTTCCTATTCAAAGGCTTTCTGAGAGAATAGGATTCAAATGGGAGGGGGATGGGACTTTACCGGACCACATGGGGATGACATTGGGCAATTATGACTCCAAAGAAGACTCTAGTCCATCCACTTTGCTATGAGAAATAATACACATTCTTTTTTGTTTGTTTGTTTGTTTCCATCTAACTTATTTGTTTAAAGAATCTGCTGGCTATCAGGTAAATAGTATCTGCATGCTTGTCTCTATTTTATTATTTTTATTTTTTGTAGGATGAGTTTTTTTCCTCTTTATTTTTTATTTCTTCAAGTTACATCTCAATCGCATTCCCCTCCCTACTTCCCCCTCCAGTCCCACCCTCCCACATTCAACCCCCATCCTCTTCCCTGTTTTTTTTTTTTTTTTTTTAAGTTTAAGGTATATCTTATTTCCCCCAACAGTTCCCCTTTTCAGTCCAACAAATGGTTCTTTCTCTTATAATAATAGATATAATACAAAACAACAGAGGTAATTAGGCCACAGTTATGAGGGTTATATGGCTTAACGTACATTACCAATGTCCAGTCCGTATGTATTTGGTACCGGACTTTTAACTTTCCACTATCTAACCATCTCAATGAGTTTATAACTCAACATTCATACTAACTTCCAACACAATTTTAAAAGCATCATCCTAGATCTATAACCAAAGGGAACATGGACATAGACTTTTTATTTTTATTTTTTTTCTATTTTTTATCCTTTTTTATCTGTTTGTCTGCTATTTGTTTGTTTGTTTTTTAGTTATCTATCCCGGACAATGAGACACTTTTCACTGGTGGTACTGCCTTGTAGACCCGCAATGAATGAGGAGGCTCTTGGCCCTCATACAACCTCTGAACTGAGATGAGGGACTGTTATATAGGGACAACCCACCCCAGAGAAATGGGATGGAAGGATTAGGGGGTAAAGAAAAAAAATGAAATGTGAAGTTTTGGCCTTTTGCTTCTAATTGTCATAAACTGTTTAGGATAATTAAGAAATGCAAACTAATAGTCATGCAAGCCAGTCATTGTGTTAGGTATTATGACAGTCTATTATAGTTATTTTCTAAGCTAATCAGAAATAAAGCTGCTAAGAGATAAGCAACATCTGCTTATCCTAATATAAGAGATAGATAGGGCTTCTTCAAAAAGAGATCTGCAGAATGTGGCATTCAAAGATGTTTTCTTAACTTTAGATTTTTTTTTGATATCAAGACATATCAACTCCTGACAGCACTCCCTATTCTACTCCAAGTAGAAGATGAGCATGGAAGAATCTCCAGTGGGAGATGATTGAATTAGTGGCAAGCCTATCACTTGGCAGGAAAAAACCCTTGCTCCAACTGTAGACAGAATGCTGTCCAAAAAAGGACAAAACTTGGAAGCAGGTAAGTCGACAGCCTGGCTCTGCCAAGACAGGGTAGGCAAGTCCTTCTAACCCCTGCTCTACAATCAATGTCTGTCAGAGAAATGGGGCCAAATGACTGAAGATTGATGCTGTAATGTATGGAGAGAAAATGGGAACTGTCCAGGCAGCCACTGGTATGTCATTTCTTAGTTTTGTAAGCTTCAGGCCCTGTACTTCCTATAAAATCAGATAGATATATTTATTCCTCTAGGTCTCTGAGGTGGTTGAAGAATAGATAGCTAGAGTCTCATAATTAAATTTTGAGTTGTTTAAGAGTCAAGAGAATAATACGCATTCTAACTGGCTTATAATTCATGATTTTTTTTCTTTCAGTTCTAGAAAGTGAGGTTGCAGGTCAAAATGGCAGAGGGTTCTTTATGTGAAAGGACTCTTTTCCTGGCTTGTGCATAACAATGTTTTCATTCTTTCACATTAGGAAAATTGGCAACAATTTGAAGTACATTTTAACAAAAGCATTCACCCTTTCACTCTCATTATATGAATTAGAACATTTCTGCTGAAATTTAGCATTTGGACATTTTATAACATATGACATGATAATCCATACAAGTGGAAAATTTTAGCTATCAAATCAAGGAATAGTCATTTCCATCCTTTCAAATGTTAATTATTTTTACATGCTGAGAATTTCATAATTTTCCAATTATTTCAAAGGTATCACATATTATTGTAACCAATAATTACCCATCTGTGCTATGGAAAGCCAAAGCTAATTTCTCCTTTACACTTACTTTTAGTTACTTCACTTTTTTGAGATTAATATAATTGTTTAATTTCTCTCTTTCCTTTCCTCCCACCATATCCTTCATGCTCCTACTTACTCTCTTTCAAATTCATGAATTCCATTATTTTTCATTAATTAATACATACATCCTACAAATATCTAAATATATAACTATAACATGCTAAGTCTATCTAATCTGTTTTCATGGCCCACCAGTTGATTAGATAACCAATTGCTTTTCTCTTCCTTGAGGAAGAGCGTTTTTCTGTTCTCTGCATTCCTTAAATGCCTATAGTTCCCTTGTGTAGGGATAAGTCCTCCTGGAGTTTCTCCATCCACACTAGCATGCTTATTGCTGTTCTCTAATGATAAAAATTCGCTTTCATTAAGGATCTTTTCAAATTGCTGATGCATAGAATTTTTTTCTGAATGAAGTACATAATTGACATTGATCTCCAAATAGATAGGGAAAATAGAATTTCTAGAAATTTTATAAGTATACATGCATTATGCTAAATACTATAAAGTTTTAGGAAAATAGTCATTTTCATTGCTTTAATGATGTACAACAGTGTCGAATTCTCTCTGTATCAAAACTAATACACATTATAAATAAACTTCTTCAAGTTTATTTGCAATAGGTTGAAATTTTCATTTAAATCTCTGTATCTATGAAAGTAGCCTGTTGTAGTGGAGTATTCTGCAAAGATGTGTTGAAGAGGCAGAGGTAGAAGGTTTATAAGTTTGAGGGCAGCCTGTGGTGGAGAGATGGTTCAGTGCTTAAAAGCTGCTACTCTGGCAGAGGACCTAAGTTTAGTTCCCACCATCTACTTGGAATTACTCACAACTTGCTGTACCTTTAGTACAAAGAACTCAATTCCATATTCCAGCCTCTGGGGCCTCTGTAATCCCATGAGTGTACATACACACACACATGCACACATATATTACACAGACACACACAACCACACATACATATACATATGTATTTTTATCTATAAAACTAGAAATAAAAAATGATTTTTAAGACTTTTTATATGCATGTGTGCTTGAGTGAATATATATAAATATACATTTCAGGACTGAAATTCTCTTATATTCTTCTTATCATTTATAGTTTTAATCCATTAGTAATTTTGTACAATGTGCTTTTATCATATTCACCTCGTCTTCTATACTTCCCAGGTCCACTATCCCACTCTTATCTATGCAAATTGTGTCCTCTTTTTCAGTTTGTTTTAGTTTCATCATACTCATCCTCCACTTCTGGCTCTTATACTTTTCCTATCCCATCTTCTACAATGATTCCTAAGGACTTGGAGGAGTGGGTATGAAAGACCTGGGGGAGAGAAGTCCCTCTCCCGACTCCCGACACTCAGGATATCACGGCCACCCAAAAACTCGCAAGATACCTTCTTAATCGAAAGAGGTTTATTTCGGGGGGGGGGCGATCAGTGCACTGAGGACGCCATTCATATCCCATGCAGGGGTAGAGGAGTTGGGACCCCAATTTGGGGGAGAGTAGGCTATTTAAAATACAACCCATGGGGGGTGAGGGGAAATACAAGTGGAAAGTACCAGCCCAGCCCTTTGTTTACCACAACCCAAGGGGGGGAGGTGAAATATAGGTAGAATGTACCAGCCCATTAGTTAGTCAGCAGGAAACATCCTACACCTGTTTTTCTCAGGAATGAATTTAATCTTACTTCACCATCAGCTTTGTGGTTAGCCAGTTCCTGGAGCGTGGCTAGCCTGACTCCACTGCCTGCCACGGGGGTCTCTAAAATTTTAATTCCTTTCAGGTACAATAGAGATTTTACATTTGAGGCTGAGTATTCTGCAGTTTTATTCTTCACACATTGACTAATTATGATTCTCTGTGTTAATTACCATCTACTGTATAAATAGAAGCTTCTCTAATGAGGTTTTAGAGATGCATTAATTGCTGAGTATAATGATAAGTCATTAGAAGTTGGTTTAATACTATGACATTTAGTAAAATAATAGTATTAGCTCCTCCCCTAGGGCATATGACCTTGTAGACATAAATTCTTGGCTCCAAAATGGTGTCACATGTAGATTTCATCTTGTGGAGCAGGACTGGGAAGTGGCTGGTTACACCCATGAAGTTCATGCCACTATTAAACCAGTGGGCACATCCTGCCATGTCAGCCATTACTGTAGCTCATGAGGCTCACAACAGGGTGAGATTCATGATTACTTTTCTCATCTGGTAGCATTTGTAGCACTTTCAAGTGCTATGAAACCCTGACAGTAGGAATGAAGCTTCCAAGTCAGTACCAGAGGGACTTACAATTTTATTCTTCTCATATTTAACTTATTATAAATAGTAGAGAGCACTCATTTTGTTAATCTGTTTTAAAGTGAAATAATGATATGCTTAATTTGACCATTTTCTTCTTATAGAAGTACAAATTATCTCTGTATAAGAAATATTCTATAACATTAAATATATATATATAATATAAAGGCAGTTACTAGTGAAAAAACTTGTGTATGTTTGATTAATATTGCCAATTTCTTCCATCCATCAAAAGAAAGATTTTAACTAGGACACATAGAATTGAAATTAGTACATTAATAGGATATATACATAAAACATAACTATTGTCCTAAAATATATATTTAAATATAATCTCATTTTAACTCCAGTGTTGTTTTCAGTAGACTTTTAATACAGAAAGCATATGCCACATTTTGAAGACATTTGTGTTCATAATAATTTATAGTGATATTTAATACTTTGATTGATACTTGAATCAGGATATCCTCAGATACTTGAAAAAAATCTTTGATTGAAAAACACTTTTCTTCAAAGTTATAACCTATAAAGTCATTACATTTCTGGCATGATCTGTATTCAATGCTGAGAAGCTGTTCTGTGAAGACTGTGTTCATGATCTATAAAAAATACATCAGGATTGACAGCATCTTCCAAGTAAGAAGCATTTAAATTCAGTTATTAAAATTCAGTGAACTTTTGATAGCTCTACATTCTCCAGTTTTCTAGTAAATTAATATATTGAAATAATTCCAATAGATATAAATTTCAAAATATTCCAATTATATGCCACACTTGAATAAAAATAACTTTCTTCAGAAAGGAAAAAAGGGAACTATATGCTCATAGGTCTCTGAACATTTAGCTGTGCTGGGTATATATGAAGACTTACAGTCAACATCAGGATTCTTCTACATGCAAAACCTCTAAGGAAAGTCAAACCATTGATTCAAAGTACTTATTAAGCAGAAGCTTAACTTCCTTATCTACAATTTCAAGACATATTCTTTTCCCATGCTCCTTTTTACCCTAACTTACCCAGCATCTCTGAATGTGTTGGATGATTAATATTATTCCAGATATTCTGACAACATGTCAAGTATGCAATTTTATCATTTATGTTAAGAAAATAAAATGCTTTATATCCATGACACACATTTACTTTTGCAACTCTTAAAGAGCCAGTGTCTCTTGGAAACTTCCTTCTGAAGAACTTGGTGCTTCAGGGTACATTATGCCTTTCTTTAAAGCTAAACAATGGAGATGTTGTTACTTATTTCAACTGCTGCTATAAAAAATAAATTAAATACAGAATCCTTGTTTCTCCTTTCAAATTCAGAAATCTTGAGTGTGTCCTGGATATCATACTCAGCAGCACTGTTGGATGAACCTAAATTCTTAGTCTATCTACTCATGGTATTGGAAAATATAATTATTTCTAGATATTTATTTATTTATGTAAATAAATATATTTAAGTAAATAATTTCTCTAGATAAATATCTAGAGAAAACTTTTTCAGTGCTCTCAGAACTAAATAGAATAAAACCATAATCTGACAGAAAAATTAGGATATTGCTCTAAAGTCTATAATATTTTGCACAATGGCCAGCAGACATCTCAACAAGCTATAAATAGGAAGCCATGCAGCATGTATACTATAATTATAGAAAGTTGTTTTCCTGTGTCGCTTTTCCAGACATTTTCTGCTTCACAAATACTCTGAGATTGTACATTTTCTCACCCACCAAGACTTCCTATATTTTGTTCTGTACTTAAGTGAAACATCATGAACTTAAAGAATCCCATGCCTGGCAGATCAGGCAAATGTCAGACTAAAGGAAAAGTCAGCCACTTACTTATGTATAAAGTATCAAGAAAGGGAAATCAGACAGCAAAAAGTCTGATAATTCTAAACTAAATTTAGACATAAACACCTTATGTAAGTATCTCACTGCCATTATTCCATTAATTGGAGGAGTTTAATACTGATTATTGATTAGAGTCAGACTAATTAAGAGTAATTCCAATACAAAATGGAAAAATTATTTTTATGATTAATTTTAAATACTTTAACAGATAAAAAATAATTTCCTTACCATAATTATATAAAAATCTCTGTCCACTGAAATATTTCTTGAAATACTCATAATAATCCAGGTCTTTTATATGTTCAATAAAATAAAAGATGCTTAATATTGCAGAGCACTGGGTTAGTCTGTGAAGCTTGGAAGAAAAAAAGATACTCTTCCTATTATGAATTTAGAAAGTAAAATGCAGAATAGGAAAGTGTCCTTACACTAAGGGATAAGGAAACCATCCAAAAAAGGAAGGGTTGTAGG
The DNA here is from genome assembly GCA_907164525.1 of Lophiomys imhausi. NCBI lineage: Eukaryota > Metazoa > Chordata > Mammalia > Rodentia > Muridae > Lophiomys > Lophiomys imhausi. Next base: position 984,584 of record CAJQZJ010032563.1, read on the forward strand.
AGTTAAGGGTTGGAGGCTACCAGGAGGACATGAATCAGCTAGGCAGGGCTCACAAGGGCTCACAGAGAGTGAAATGGCAATCACAGTGCCTGCATTGGTCTGCACCAAGTCCTCTACATACAGGTCGTGACTGTTAGCTTGGTCTGCACCAGGTCCTCTACATACAGGTCATGACTGTTAGCTTGGAATTTTTATGGGAGCAGGTTTATCGCTGACTCTTTTGCCTGCTCTTGGGACTATTTTTTCTCCTACTGGGTAGCTTTATTCAGCCTTGATATGAGGGTGTTTGCCCTGTCTTATTGTTTCTTGCTTTGTAACTGTTTGACTGTTTTCTCTTGGAAGCCTGCACTTTTCTGATTGGAGAGGGAGCATAAGTGAATCCTGGTGAGAGGAGTGGTAGCCGAATAAGCTGGGAGGAGAGAAGGTAGGAAAAACTCTGATCAGATTGAATCTTAAGGGAGAAGAATATATTTTCAATAATTTTTTAAAAAAGAATGGACAGGTAAAATGATAATACATTATAAAAAATCTCCAAACAAGTTCGCACACCTAATCTTACATAATCTTACAGGAACCAAGATATTTTACTCAAATGAAGGGAGGCAAGGGATGCCTTCTATAGAAAGAATGAAGTACTCTGAAACTTGTTTTGAAGCATTCTCTAGAATTTCCAGGCAAACTGAGATCATAAGGGAGGCAATAGATATCAGAAAAGGGAGCCTTCAGATCTAAGAGTAATAACAAATTTCCTTTTAATATGTATTAGAGGAGTTAGAAACACTCTAGAGAATGTAAGGTACGAAGTAAAATAATTTGAATGGTTGGTAGTTCAGATTGTTCTTCACAGAATACACTAGTTGCTTCGAGGTTGAGGTGTTGCTACTTTCTGTGAGATTTACAAGAAAACACTGAGCCAGAAAACCTACAAAAACAGAAACAGAAAGGAAGTGAGTGAAAGGGAGAATTAGAAAAAACATCTACTTGTCTAATTGACTAGGGAAATTATGTCCAAAAAGGCTTTTGCCATCTTGCCTCATGAGTTCAATCCATAAAGTCTGTATGGAAGAGGAGAGAACCAACTGTGACAAGGTGTTCTCTGTCTTCCAAAGACACATGTAACACACATGTGTCACATGTCTACACACACACACTACACACACACGTTAAACTTTCAAAGTTTTAGGCTTTGATTGTAAAATAATTTAAGAAACTATTATGATAGCCTGCAATGAGAAAATTGTGATCACATTATTATTGCTGTGATCTTGGTGATCTTAGATCCTGGCTTAATCTGGTCCTCATTGAAACTATGCACTGATACTATGTAGAACAGAATAAATACTAAAACAAAACAACAAAAAAAAAAAACAGATCGGAACCAAATTTCCTAACATGGAGACCACTAATACATCTACTAAACAGTGTGGATATGCCAATAGGTCTTCCTCATCCTAAATAAATGAAATATGAATAAGACAAAAAAAAGCTGTTTAAGAGATAACAAGAATTAAAGAATTTGCAGCAGATGGTACCAGCTGTGCACATTTAATTCCAGCTCAAACAATCTGCCAAACAGCTAGACAGAACTGCTTTTGCATGTGAAATTGGAGTGTCTAGGAGCCAAGGAAGAAACAAGAGTAGTCTTTCTGGCCTTAGCTTATTGAAGCTTTTATTATAATTATTGCTAGTGAACAGGAACTTCTCTTTCTACTCTTTTCTTAAGCTTCCCTCCCTTCTTATCTGAGAAGAAGACCTCTCATGGATATCAACCTGCCTTGGCATATAAAGTTGTAATGGGATTGGGCTATTGAAGCTAGACAAGGCTTTCCGGTTAGGGGAAGCAATCCACATGCAGGGAACAGCGTCAGAGACAGCTCCTCTTCCTAATGTTGTAGGTCCCACATGATGATCAAGATGTACATCTGTTACAAATGGGCAGAGGACCTAGATCCTTTTCATGTATGCTTTCTGATTGATGTTTCAGTCTCTGTGAGCCACTATGGGCCCAAGTTGTTTGATTCTATAGGCTTTTCTGTGGTATCCTTTACCTCTCTGACTCTTTCAATCCTTTCTCCCCTTCTTTCACAAGATTCACAAAATCTGCCTGCTGTGGGTCTTAGCATCTGTTTTCATCATCTGCTAAGTGAAGTCATTCTGTTGACAGTTATGGTAGCCTCTTGTCTGCAAATATAGCAGAATATTATCAATAGTGCCAGGAGTGGGCTTTCTCTCATGGCATGGCACTCAAGTTGGGCCAGTCATTGTTAGGCCATTTCCTCACATTCTGTTCCCTCTTTATCCCTGCACTTCTTATAGGCAGGAAAAATTGTGGATCAAAGATTTTGTGGCTGTGATGGTGTCTCCATTTCTTTATTCGAAGTCTTGCCTAATTACTGGAATGACCATTTTATGTTCCATATCCCTAACTTCTAGGAGTCTTAGCAAGGGTCACCCTCACAGATTTCTAGGAGTTTCCATTGTCCTAGATTTCTAGTTTTCTCACAGAGACAATACCCACAACTGATTCCAGTTCTCTCTCAGAGTTGTCTTTACAGAAATCCTCCCCGACTTAATCCCTCCTGTTCCAGTTCCCATACCCTCTCCCACCTAGTTCCCTTTCTTCACCAACACTAGATGTCTACCTCAAGACCCAGATATACCACTCCTGAGGTTATATCCAAAAGATGTTCTACCATACCACAGGAACACTTCCTCAGCTATGTTATTTCCCCTTCTCAGTGTGATTCAGGCATCCTCCCTTGGGACCTACTTGCCACTTAGCTTCTTTGTGTCTGTAGATTATATATATCATGGCTGTCCTGTTCTTTATGGCTAATATCCACTTATAGGTGAGTACATACCATGCTTGTCTTTCTGGGATTGGATTACCTCACCCAGGATGATCTATTCTATTTCCGTATGTTTGTCTTAAAATTTTATGATGTCATTGTTTTTAATAGTTGGGTAATGTTCCATTGTATAAATGTACCACATTTTCTTCATCCATTCTTAAGTTGAAGGAATCTAGATTTTTCCACTTTCTAGCTATTATGAGTAAAGCTACTTTGAACATAGCTGAGGAAGTGTTCCTGTGGTATGGTAGAACATCTTTTGGATATAACCTCAGGAGTGGTATATCTGGGTCTTGAGGTAGAACTATTCCCAATTTTTTGAGAAACTGCCAAATTGATTTCAAAAGTGGTTGTACAAGTTTGCAGTGTCATCTGCAAAGGAGGAGCATTCCTCTTGCTCCACATCATTGCCAGTGTGAACTGTCACTTAAATTTTTTATCTTAGCCATTCTAATGGGTGTAAGAGGATATCTCAGAGTTGTTTAGATTTGCAAATCCCTGATGAGAACATTTTTTAACTGCTTCTCTGCCATTAGAGATTCTATTGCTGAGAATTCTGTTTAGTTCTGTACTCCATTTTTTACTTGAGTTGTTTGGTTTGTTGCTCTCTATTTGCTTGATTTCTTTATATATTTTGGATATTTGTCCTCTGTCAGATGTGGGGTTGGTGAAGAGCTTTTCCCTCTCTGTAGGCTTCTGTTAGTCCTTTTGATGGTGCCCTTTGCCTTACAGAAGCTTTTCAGTTTCCTGAGATTCCATTTGCTAATTGTTGATCTTACTGCCCTGAGCTGCTGGTGTTTGTTTAGGAAATGCCAATGCATTTAAAGTTGTTCCCCAATTTTTCTTCTATCAGATTTAGTGCATTTGGTTTCATGATGAGGTCTCTGATCCACTTGGATCTGACTTTTGTGCAGGATGATATATATGTATCTATTTGCAGTCTTCTTCATGAAGACTTCCAGTTAGACCAGCACTATTTGCTGAAGATGCTTTCTTTTTTCCTTTGTATAGTTTTGGCTGCTTTGCCAAAACTCAAGTTTCCATAGGTGTGTAGGTTTAGTTTTGCATCTTCAACTCAATTCCATTGATCAATCTGCTATTTTTGTGCTAATACCAGGTAGTTTTTATTACTATTCCTTTGTAGTAAAACTTGAAGCTGGGACTGGTGATGCCTTTGGAAGTTCTTTTATTATAGATGATTGTTTTAGCTATCTTGGGTTTTTTGTTTTTCTATATGAAGTTATGAACTGTTCTTTCAAGGTCTGTAAAGAATTGTGTTGGAATTTTGATCGGAATTGCATTGCATCCATAGATAGCTTTTGGTAATTTGGCAATTTTTACTAAATTAATCCTACCAATCAAAGAGCATGGGATATTTTTCCATTTTCTCATATCTTCTTAAATTTATTTCTTCAGATACTTGAAGCTCTTGTCTTAAAGGCCTTTTATTTTCTTGCTTAGAGTTACACCAAGGTATTTTATATTATTTTTGATTATTGTGAACAGTGTTATTTCATAATTTCTCATTCAGTTTGTTGATCATTTATATGAAGGAGGGCTACTGAATTTTTTGAGTTATATTATTGAGCCACTTTGCTGACTGTGTTTATCAGTTGTAGGAGTTCTCTGGTAAAATTTTTGGAGTTGCTTATGTATACTATAATATCATCTGCAAATAGCACTATTTTGATTCATTCTTTCCCAATTCATATCCCTTTGACCTCCTTTATTTCTCTTATTGCTTTAGCTAAATCTTCAAGTACTATATTGAAAATAAATGGAGAGAGTGGGCAGTCTTGTCTTTTCCCCGATTATAGTGAAATTGTTTTAGTTTCTCTCCATTTAATTTGATGTTATTAAGCCCACATTCTTTTGCTGGCTGTCTTTCTTTTCCCTTCAATCTCAAATTTCTTTTCCTTTCCCCTCTCTTTCTCATCCCTTCCTCCTTTTTCCTTTCTTTTTCACATTATCTCAAATATACTTAATTATACTATACACAGATACACACTCTAAGGTTTGTATCAATTAAAAAAAACTCAGAAAAGTAATGCTTAAATGAAATATACTAGTTTTTCAGATATTATTCATTAAGAATATAGGACAAGAGTTTGTTGTGGATTTTCTTAGGACAAAAGTTTTAAAGGCTCTAAGATAGTTCAATAGGTTTATAAAGCTATTAGTTACAAATGATAAAGCAGTGTAGCATAAATGTCTCTAAGAAATCAACAGACATGTAAAATCATATTCTTAACACCAATTTGAATAAACACAATGAATTTTCAAAGACTGAATTTGAAATCATGGTAGAAGTCTAGACTTTTATGGGCTTATAAAAGATAAACAGATATTAAAGGCCAAAAGAAATATTAACAAGAATTCTATCAAGAAAAATGTCAATACATTCAGAATATGCATTTATGTAATGGACTCACTAGAGAAAGAAAAGGACCATCTTGAATGGTCTTAATAGAAAAATTCAAAACAATAAATTTATTCATGATACTGTGGAAATGAACAACTCTGGGAGCTTTCAGAGGAGAGAAGTGCTGAAATTGTTGATTATACATAGTGCATTTTAGGCTGGAGGAGATATTCCTGAAGAGAGGGAAGGCATCAGTCAGGTCTCTTGCAAAAAGCACATGAAAGGAACAGTTGCTATCTGGATTCATGTTGGAGCTGACATACAGCTAGAAATGGACATTGAAGAGTTAAAAAAAAAGTAAGGGCAACAAGACAACAGCCATGCACAAAAGAGGAATAGGCTTTGAGACTTGTAAAGAAAGGATTCTGTCTAATGATGGACTTATTGCACTAGATTAGATATGGACTAGAAAATTCATCCTAGGAGAATGACAATGACATTCCCCTCTTCCATTTGTGTGTAATTAAATATACACAAACGATTTACAGTGAATAAAATTGGCTAATGAAAGCATTGGAGGCATCTCATGGAGAATGCATCCATTCAGGTGGCAATCAGCTGAAAATACTTTAAGGAGATAACAGACAACTACAGTATGTCACATTCCAACACACTAACCATGCTTATAAGACCAGTATCTCAGGAGGCTCATGGTACTGCATTAATTTTCCAGGACTATCATAATAACTACCAGGATCTTGGTTTCTTGAATTGACAGAAATTTATTATCTTACCAAATGGAGCAATATATCATTAAAAACTGTCCTAAAAATAACTCTCCATTATGTAGATATAAAACAGTTTTTTTTTTTATCCATTCCTTGGTTGAGGGACATCTTGGTTGTTTCCAGTTTCTAGCTATTACAAATAAGGCTGCTATGAACATAGATGAGGAAACTTCCTTGTGATTTGGTGAGGAACAATTTGGATGTATACCCATAAGTGGTATGACTGGGTTTTGAGGTAGTGATATTCCAAGTTTTCTAAGATTTGGCCAGACTTATTTCCATAGTGGTTGTACAAACCCGCACTCCCTCGAGCAATGGAGGAGTGTTCCCCTTTCTCCACAACCTCACCAGCATGTGATGTCATTTGAGATTTTGATCATAGCCATTATGACAGTTGTGAGATGGAATCTCAGAGTTGTCTTGAGTTGCATTTCTCTGATGATTAAGGATGTTGAGCATTTCTTCAAGTGTCTCTCAGCCATTATACTATTTAGCCATCAGAAACAACGAAATCCTGCAATTTGCAGCCAAATGGATGGAACTAGAGAAGCGCATCCTGAGTGAGCTAACACAGACTCTGAAGGATGCACATAGCATCTATTCACTTAAATCGAATTTTAGCCATATAGTACAGGATAACTATACTACAACCAATGCACAAGGGAACAGGAACATAGATTTTGTTTTCTATCAGTGAGACACTTTGCCCTAGAGGTGCTGCTGTATTGTAGGCCCCCAGTGTATGAGGAGGCTCTTAGCCCTCCTTTGACTGCTGAACTGGGGCAGGGGACTGTTATGTAGGGACACTCCACTCCAGAGGAGTGGGATGGAAGGGATAGAGGGTAGAGGGTAGGAGGGCAGAACTGGTAGGGGTGGAAAGAGGGCACTGTGATGAAGATGTAACCTGAAGTAATAAATACATATTTTAAAAAAAGAAAAGAAAAAGAAAAAAAATAATTCTCACCTGGCAGTGGTGGCACACACCTTTAATTCCAGCATGCGGACGCAAAGGCAGGCAGATATCTTGAGTTTGAGACTAGCCTGGTCCACAATGTGAGTTCCAGGACAGGCTACATAGAGAAACCCTGTCTCAAAAAATAAGAAAAAATATCTCAAGTTATTTCATGTTTGTTTAATTTAATACATGTTTCTTCTACTTTCCAGTTATTACCAAAATGTTGGTCTGTAGACACATCATCCTTCTTGCCATTTTGTCTGTGTCTCCATGTCTCAGGAAAGTCTCTTCTGTCCTTTAAAACAACACCTGGTATTCAGTGCTTTCCCTTAATTCTGAATAATGGAGTCATACCATTCTTAGTTCAGAGTTACAGAGACAAATATTCTTTCCTTTTAATTTGATATTAATTGAACATAATTTTGTTATTACTTAAAAATAATTTGTAGATAACTTTATACTACCTCTATCATGGAGTGATCAAAATGTATGTATGTACACTTACAATAAGGTTGAATGTAGCTTCTCATTTTATATATATATATATATATATGTATATATATACATTTATATGTACTAATATAATATAGTATATATTATATTATTATTTATATTATATTATATTATTATATTATTCCTAAAAGCACAAATATACACTGCTCATTGTATATGATATTACCTGTGTACATATGTTTCTGGGCTTACCATTTCAATTAGGAGTACAGAACAATAATTTTGAGGGTGCATCATTGACAATTATACCTTGGGGGAAACCAATAGCTGTCTAAATAGAATTTACATCACTCAAAAGGAGTCAGTCATTCCTGGAATTGGAAACCTAGTCAAACACTCAGAGCTAACAAATTCATGGATCTTGGTATAGAAGCTACAATTTTCACTCTATTGTACCAGTAAAATCCCTAGCTACATTCTAGTAATTTGTCATTTTACCCACAGGTGACTAAAATCCTCATTTAAAAAAAAAAGAAACAAACAATAAATAAAACCTATTTTTGCGACAGAGACTATTAGAGACAGCAATAATCAAACAAAATAAAAACTTAGAGAGACCAGTTTCACCTGACATATCTGCAAGACAGCTCCTACAGCTAAGGCTCAGGGTTTATTACTAAAGAAGAGAGACAGGAAGATTTCAAGAGCCAGAGGAACAAGGAGTTTGTTGTGAAATTGTGTCTCCTAGAAATGTCAGAAGCTGCACGCATGAAGTCTCGCCAGCATGGCAGTCAAAACATCAAAACATGACCTGAAGAAGGACAACAATAGACATGCTAAAGTTACCTGGGCAAAGCTTTTGAGGCTTCAACTCCACAAAAAGAATTACAGGCCGCAAAAGAAAACTAAGATCAGGAAAAATAGTGTTCCCCAGGGAAGAGCATAACAATTACTTGTCTGATAGCAAATGTAAACTTCCTTTTTTTTAAATTCAGGAATAAGCATCTACTGCATTCTATAAATGAATAAGAAAAATGTGGGACAAAGCATGCTTGATATGTCTATGGTCATAAATACATGAAAGCTTTCTAACCATAAAAGCAATTTCAGTTCTTTTTTAAAAAACTTTCAAAAACATCACTGCATTTTTGAATCAGACCCAGAAAACATTTATCTTATTATTTTATACTTATTTGGAAGGAGCCACTTTAGATCATCTGATCAACCACTTTTTTCTCATTCTTTTGGGCTTACTTAGTGTGAAAGCTTCCTAATACAAAATGTTTTACTTATTTGACATTATTTAATTTTTTCATTGTGGTTTCCTGTTTTTCATTTATTGATTCAGAGTCAATTTGCTAAAATATGATCAAGCTTCTTTTTGTTCCAGGAACAGTACCCTCTTAAAAATTATAGTGACCGAATTGAATGGTGAACATGTTGTAATTGTTGGCTGTCTTACCTTCCCCAAGTCTTTGTATCAAAATAAAAGTGTTTTGTTAGGTACCTAGAGTGTCTAGGCACTCAACCTACTTTAGATGGCAAATCATCCAAAGTTCGGGTTGATATCATGGATCATGTGGGTAAATTTTTTTTTCATTCACATATAAATATAAGAAATCTTTATTATGTCATTCTGAATAGCCAGTGACAAAAAAGATGTAATATCTGAATTCTATTAACTTAATAAATATTGAGCCTAGCCAGAGACATTAAAATCAGGCATAATACCTAGTTTTTAATAATTTAGTAGTTATTGAGCCTGGTAGAGTATGTTCATAATAAGTATCCCATTTCTTCAATCAATTTGAAGAGATAAATTGATTCATTTTAATAACCATTGTTTATAAAATGACAAAACAGCAAGTAAATTTGCTACTTAATGAACTAGTCCATTGACAGAGGTATTTAAACAAGAATCATGGAAGGTATACATGAGTTATCAGTCACTGAGGACCACTAAATAATTAAAAGCAAGGACTATCAATATTTCCATTTTCTTCTGGCTATCTTTACTTTTCTAACCTCACCTACGGTTTTTTCAACTGACTAAATTTTAAATATGCACTTAAATTTTACCCCCAATGCTAAAAGCAGTATCTCACTACTGTTATTATTTTTTATCCTACTATTATTATTATTTTTCCTGACACTATTCTAGATAATCCTTGAATGGCTAATGTTTATCTCATTCAGGTGGTGTTTTCCAGTTGTCTAGGTGTGCCTCTGCCACCAGTGTGATAGTTTTACAGGAATCTCACTTTGTAACTGCCCTATGTTAAATGTAGCCGTTGTCACTTGAGGAGCATATTGCATTCTCTCTTATGTACTGTAAGCTCTTTGAGGATAAAGTAATATGTAGTTGCTGTATGTGTTTCTTTGCAATGGAGGCTCAGAATGACTTCTCAAATAAATGAACAAACATACAGGTAAAAACAATACCACTATAAAATGAGTAAAGATGAAATTGATCCCTGTCCAGATGAGAAAGATATTTGTATATACAATCCAAGTTGAATTATGTGTAGCCAAACCCAAATCAGCCTCATTGATTTTCATTCCTTTTGTAGCCAAAATGATCTTTCAAAGTGAAGGTCACTGCTATCTTCTTATCTGATAAATAAATAGATAAATAAAAAATAAATAAATAAATAAATAAATGCTTACTCAGTGAACTTCTTGAGCTTCTCATTCTGGAAAATAATTCAGTATTTATCATTTTTCAAGTGACCTTGGAAACGAAGAAAAACAGTTGTTAATGATTATTTAGAAAGTTTAAACATTAGATCTAATCATACAGTGAAGATATTGGTAATTTAATGTGGTTCCCACATTAACTTTCATTCACATATTTGAACCATCCATTCAAACTTGAGTTTCTAAAAAAATAACTCTGGTAGCTTCTTTTATCTAAGAGTTTATAAGTATTCAGCAATGTTAACCTCACAGACAAAAGTGACATAGAGAGCAATGAATTCTGTTAACTGTGAGCAGTGCCTGTTACTATGGTTTAGAAGAAAATTCAAAGCTCACATCTGATGTACTTAGTTTCTACTTGTGGGGGGCTCTTTGCCTAGACAAATCTTCTGAGGTTGTAGTCAAACATAACTGAAAAACAAAAGCCCTGTCCAGGAACTGACTTTAAGTTCTAAGATTGTTTACTGAGGATATTCATATTCGGCAGGAAAAAATAAAAGTTACCCTTTGAAAGAGTCGAGGAACAAAGCATAAAGAGGCTTTGTATTGATACCAAAGTCATAACAGACCAAACAATACCTAATCAAATGTACTGATGGTGTTATTGCATTATTGTATGCTGAACATTTCAAAATAGACATTTACATGAAAAGATTGTCAATATGGAACATTAAAAAATAAAAAAAAAATAACAGAGCACTGTTTTTAAAATTATTTTTCTTGGCAGATAATTACAGATCATAAAAATAAAAGTGTGTTGTATTCTGACAGTAATTCTGATAAAGTTGGTGCTTTGTGAGATCTGCATTCTGAATTTATGCTCTGTAAATATATATCTGAAACTAATAGCGCACAACCGTACTTAACAGGATGATGAGAGGTCCATTACAGTGAGAAACTGTATTTTATTTTGTTCAATGTACGTCAGATGACAACTTTATCACAGATAGAGCACAGAGTCATGCACTATTCTTCCTACTTAGCAAAGCTGCTCTTTGCTTAGTTATCTTTTTATCAGTCTTCCTCTATTCTAAGTGAAGTGAAATCAGCCCCAGAAGAACAAGAAGGTGGAACACTCTTCCAATAAGCACATCTTTACAAAATCTCCTCTTTGCCTTTCAGGATGGCTATTCCATGTGCACCATGCATGAGCCATGACTCTTCTTTATAGAAACACAGCTGGATTAACATATCATTTAAGTAAAATGACATATACAATATGTTTTAAAGCTGCTGTACTCTAGAAAGCAGAAGTTGAGAACAAAATCTGAATACTAAGAGAAAATTATTACATGTGTGGTTCAGGTAAAATAGAACTGTCCCCCGTTCATCTAAGCAGTATTTTTACACAAGTAGCAATAGATGCTGCCTTTCATTTTAAAGCATCTTTGTACTGTGGTTCCTTAAAATAACATAATATTTTCATTGTGCACATATAAATTTTAGTGTCTGGCTTTTTTGACATGGTTAAAAGCTTCAAAACAAGGAAATGACAGTTAAGTCTCAGTATTAAGGAAATTTCTTAGAGAAGTCAGGACATAAGAGGATGGCTGTTCAGGACAGCACAATTGTTAACATGCTGAGACACTCTTTTCTGGCTTCCAGCTATCCTTATTAGCAGCAAGAGACCAGAGACCTTTACCCTTGACTGACAACTTATTTTCTTAAATGGGATTGATTCTTCCAGAGACATGTAGAGTGAATATTAGGCACCATACCACCTTCTTCTCAAATAAATGTGGATTATTGCTAATGAAGAAAAGAAACTGGAATTAGAATTCCTTCATCATTCTAGAGTCAACATTTAATTTGACATATTTTACTTCCTAGGATTTGAAAATCTATAGAGATAACTCAACAAAGAATGGAAAAATACAAATATTAATTCTTTTTTTACATTTGTTTTCATAACAGTGAATTTATTTTAAAAATATTCCAAAGAACAAGGATGGTGCTGTTCAGTTTTCTGTATTTTCAATTGTATTTTGTTCTATCCAGTTTCCTTTCCTCACAGACCTATGGGTTTAACTCTCTTTCTTTCTTTTTCTCCTTATTCATTCATTTGTTTTGCCTTTTAATTACCAAATGTATACCTACACTTAATAGACACTCAGATTTCAGATACATTTATATAAAAATAAAAGTCTATGTAAGAGCAGTGAGCTTTGTTCAAAGCTGCATATCAACAGCAGCAAATGAAGATTCTTATGATGTTAATAGCTCAGTTAAAAGCACATGCATTTCTATCCAAAGATGAAAAAACTGTTTTTCAAGTTGTTGCTTAGTGTACATATTCTGATTTAATTAATTATTCGTATTTCTGTTGTTTTCCTTCTATGCTATTAAAATAGGCAAATGTCAAGAGGCTATAATAACACTGGACAATATTTGAAAAAAAATTATGGTTATCCATTTAGTAACATGTCATTTCAGTATTGAAGTATAAGTTCATTATATCCCATAAGTTGGGGATGAGTTGAGAAGATATTGGCATCTGGCACTTCTATCCACTGATCTGAACTCTTTTTAAAAGCTCTTAAGGGAACTTAATCATTGTGATTGTCTTCATGATCCTTGCCAACTCACTGTTTTCCATGACCTGTGTGCTAGATGGTCAGTGGCTATAGAAGAAAATGGAGAGAAGAAATTTTAGAGACTAAAAGTTATAAATTAAAATTATCTTTATATATATATGTATTTGTCTCAAAACTTGATTGTTTTATACATTATCAATCATTGCTTTTTTCTATATTTTTGTTCGGATAATATAGAAATCATTATGGTTGCAATGACAAAGCTTTTAAAACTAGCATCTCTTGGAGCAAACATTGCATAAAATAGAGTAGAAAAGTATTTTGGCTAGGATTTCAGACATTAACCTTAGACTCATATGTTTACATATGTATTACTCTGGATTAGGCAGGATAGTTAACTCTTCAAGTGCAAGGTGTTCATCTATAAGGGGACAATCACCATGCTTGTCTGGATGTGTTGTAGTGATTAAAATAGACCTGTAAACACAGTGACCACCTTTATAAAGTAAGCACTTAATGTTTGCTAGTATATGAGAGACTGTTTTCTAGTTTCTCTAACAACCTTAGACAAATGCACACTCACCTTTGCTACTTTGATTTTTGTGTACAGCAATGGATGGTTTCTGCTCCCAAACACAGATACTGTATTTTCCTTCTGTGTGACTTGAATGGATTCTCGTCCTTGACATTGGCTGCTGATTTTGTTTCTAGAATACCTTCAGAAACACTCCTTGAACAGAAGGCTTCTGCTCATACAAAGTAAGTATGGTCCAGGCCTAAGTATGCTAGATTGTAAGTCAGTGCTCCTATGATCACCTTGGATAAACCTCTTCATTTCCTCCAGCCTTAACTTCTACTGATTGTAAAATATCATTTTTTTCCTCCCTGTCTCAGAAGCTAGAGGCTGTGAGTGAAAAATGGCTTGTGATTTATGCTAAGCTGTAAGAACTAGAAACTATAGTGTTATTCAATGTATTATGATCTAAAGAAGTAAATCTTTTAAAAACATCAAGTTGAAAGGATAGACAGGACTCATTTGTGCAAAATAATTAGATCATGGTCTTAGTGCTGTATCTGAAAATGAGCAAAGTAATTAGTGTCTTAGTGGCACTCTTTCTGATGCCTGAAACAAAATTTATTTTGTGAACAATAATTACAATAAAAATCCCCAAAACTTTTGAGGAATCACCTTGTTTTAGTTTAAAGGGGATGGTCAAGAGTTCAAATAGATTACTTACCTTAAAGTAAAACCAGCTGGGATGACTAACCTCTGCAGCTTGGTAAGAAAGGTTTGGCTGTGTCCTCATTAAGTGTGAATTTAACTCATCATTCAGCCCAGCTAATGCAACAGTCACAGCAATGTACTCTGACATCTTGACTGAAATCAATGCCACCACCACTGCCAAGGTAGCTGAGCACGCTGGTGACATTTGCTGTGTTGATCCTCCCAATCGCAGCCTAGCCCCAATCTTGCCCCCATTCCCTTTCCAAATCTGCCTATGCAGAAAATAGCAGGGCACTGTTGTGAAGGAACAGTATTCTACCCTGCAGCTTCTAAATGATCCTTTGAAATATAATGAGGTCAGTTGGGCGTCTACAGTTTTGCCTTTTGCTAACTCTACTCAGGAGAGAAATCTCTGTTAACACACACACACACACACACACACACACACACACAGACACAGGCATCTGAACTGCAAAACCACTCGAGAAATTACCTATGCGTAGAAAAAACAACAAACAACAAAAACATCTTCCATCATTTTCCAAAAAGAAATAACCTTACTCCTTGTGACTGCCCCAGTTGTGCTCTCCTGCTCTATCCTTTTCTCCCTCTCTCCTTCAATGGCAGACTCACACAAAATGCCACATTCCCAGGAAGGAGCTGAGAATCCTTCTCAGAGGTTGAACCCACTTGCACTCACGACTGTGAGCGTTTTTTTGGATGCCCACTTTCCAGAACAGAACTCCCTCCAGACGCAACTGCCTTGCTCCACTGAGCTGCCAGCTCCAAGGCGAGCTCAGGGACAAAGACTGGTCAGGGTGATTGCATGCTGTACTGTACGGGACGGGGTTCGTCATTTGTGAACAGGGTGGGGAACTGCAAACTCAAGGCCCGCAGTCGCTTGGATTGAATGATATACAAAGACGTTCCCCATCACCCTTGCCTGCATGCAAATAGGGCCACCGACAGGCACTGGCAATTATCTATCACAGAGTCTGCACTGCAGCCCTGCCTAACTCAGGAGTCAGGACCAACTTCCCAAAAGGATCAGACATCGTTACGGTCCCTTGTCGAAGGAACTTTACTACCAAAATATTTGGGTCAGGATCTGGCCCGGAAAAAAAAAAAGGTTCGAAAATTAGTATGCATAAGAATAACATTCTAGTCTCAGGGACACATCTCTTCAATATGAGATACAACAGGGTCTCTTTAGATGTGAAGAAGCGGGAGGCTTGGAGATGGCCAGTAGATGGCGCAAGAACTCTTTCTTTGTACAGTCTTAACCCTTGCTTCTTTTATGGGGCTGCCAAGTCCAAATGTATGGACATATATACATTTTGCCTTTTGAAAGAAACCTCCTATTTGCATATTTGGGATCAATTCAGAATTAAGGAAAATGAGTTTTCTCTAGATATCAACGACAGACACAACTGGTTTTACTGCTGTTGCACACTATCTACAAAGAGGTTGGGCAAGATGAAAGATGAACTATTTAGGGAAATATTCTGACTAACCTCCAAACTCTACCCCAGGAACGGGTGATATATGTTCACCAAATAATAAAATATTTGTCACCGTTTTCACACATAGGTATTCACATATGCAAGTTCGTGCATGCAAATAAATTATCTGTGATTTCCTTTCGTAATTAAGTCAAAGTGTAATAGATGTCTGAAAGCTGACTGGAATAAATGCAGCTACTGTAGTAACACATGTCCCATTCTAACGACGTGGGCATCGATGGAACCCAATTCATTATCCTCATGGTTTCTCTTACAGCGACGCAGATCTTACTTTAGAATACTCCTTTAGCATGCTTCTGCATTCTTTTCAGACTGCAATGGAGAGCTAACATAATATTTCTTGAACTGCTTTTGCAGGCAGAATTGATCTATTCGGGGGGGGAAATAATCCAAGCCCCGAGATTTCAAATATTGTGGGGGAGTTTATCAGAGAGCAGAGCTGGGCTTTTAGAGGCTCACTAGTGCTTTCTGGTGTAGGTTGTAAGGAACAAGATTTAAGGTAAATTTTGGTGGAGGGGAAATATCGCAAAAGAGAAGACAGAATCCGGAGTAGCTGAGACTCGGTGCCCCCGTTGGAGAGATGGTTGAGTCCTCGTCAAGGTTGCTGTGGTATCCCAGAAACACCATTCACTCTGAGCTGTGACCGCGCACCAACAACAGCAACAACTCTACTGCGCTGGGCTGAGGAACCAGAACCCAGAGCTCGCGAATATTATGAAAGGGAGCCGCAAAGGGGAAAGCAGAGCAAAGGAATCCAAACCCCAGGAGTCTAGCAGGCGAAGATGCGCTAAATGTGGCCGCCTAGACTTCCTCCTGAAGAAGAAAATGGGGATTAAAAGTGGATTTACGTTTTGGAACCTCGTCTTTTTACTGACGCTGTCTTGTGTAAAAGGTAGGTCTGTTTTCGGGGGTACCCTCTGCTGTGGATGGAGATGGGCTGACTTGTCACCTGAGAGAGGCTAGCAAGCTTAGTTTGCAATTGCACAGATAAAATAATCGGGATGATACTGATGAAGGAGTTGATTCACATCTTTTCCCTTCTCTCAGATAGGAAATGCATTTTGCTTGCCAGATTTGGCGTTCAATGCGGTGATTGAGCTTGTGCTCAATAAATATTCTTGCAGTATGCTCAAACGAATACGTGAGTAGGTTCTTACAGCCTCTAACTAGTGGATATCCACGCAGAATTCCTCTGCAAGACTTTTTTTTTCAAGTGGTGGGCATTATCTTGATTTCTTGTGGAATCCGTAGGGTCTGATGCTTTGCACAGAATTTTTTATTGAAGACACTGGTGTAAGTGCTTTTTAACCATTTCGAACAACAAAGTTGCAAACATGCTAGAAATACATGGCTTTTAAATGCATTAGGGGACTGAGCTTTCCCCGAGCGTGGTCACAGCAACATGAATGTCTGCATATAAATTTGAATTATTTCTACGTGACTTCCTATGCAAGGATAGATGTAGGGGAGCTTCTTTGGACAGTCTGCTAAATGCTTGGTAAAATAAATAAATACAATAAAAATGAGGCTGAAATGCCACAAAGTGTAAAGATCCACCTCTGAGGATGAATGAAGGTAGGAGGAAAGTCATTAGCAGCTGACCAAAAAGAAAAACCCGGCAAGTCTCTGCGTTCAGACAGGTACAAAGAGTGTCACATGCACAGACAAGGAGTGGGGGCGGGTGGGATGGAAAATTTATTCCTAAACAGGAAGGGAAGGGACAGTCGGATCATTGAAGAAAGAGCTGAGCAGGGGACAAAATAGACCCACAGCTATTCCACAACTTCTCCTGCATCCCACTACCCATTAATTGCTGCAAAGAATACTCTGGAGGTGTTTATGAGTCGTGCGATCATTTCTGAACAATCACTTCTCCATCCTCTCAGCAGCTCCATCAGACCCGGGGGACTCAGCCTGTAGCGGAGCTAGTTTCCAATCCCGGTTATCTGTGTCTTGAGGGATGGAGGGGCAGTCTTGGCCCAGACGCACCAAGGCTATCAGCACAAACTGGGCGCTTCTTCCTTTGTAAAGGAGTGTCTCTCTGAACCGCAATCGGGCCGCGTCTCTATGAAACACTTTATTGTCCAGCTTGCAGCTGGCTGTCCCCTCGCAGAAGGCAGCGCATTTGCATTCAGTGGATATGATAATTCATGTTTGGTGAGGGGGAGGTGGAGAGATTACCTCTTCCTCAGCGATGACCAATGGTGGGTGGTCTGTTCAGAATTTTAATCGACATTCCTAAATGCCAAGAAGTCGCCCCTAGACTCTGTGACAGCAAGTGCTTTGTAACCCCAACCTGCTATTTAAAGGTCTCTCTCTCTGTGTGTGTGTGTGTGTGTGTGTGTGTGTGTGTGTGTGTTTCCTAGGAATAAAATGCCTGTTCGAAGTGATATATATGTAAGTAGTCTACCTATTGCACAAAACCCGTCTCAGGTTGTTCACCAGGGGTTTTCGTCGCCAGCCAGGTGTGCGACGAGAGACACTCCTGCCATTCGGAGTGGGTGGTTAATGGATGGCCTCGAGGCTGCCTGCTAGACACGCGCTCGGCTCCGCGTGGAGGAGTCGCGGTCAGCCAGCAGCAGCCCTGGGTGGGACAAGAAACGTGGAAGTGTCTCCTTCAAGAAGATGACCGAGGGTTAAGTGCGAATTTTCATGAGATACCTGTTGAGCCAAAACGTTTCGGGGGCTCATTAGAAGGAGTGAGTTGCTAAAGCCGGCAGAGCACGTCAGCCAGAGAAACGCAGAGCTGGGCGGCCTTCAATTTCAGCTCTGGCTGCCAGCACCTACCGTACTTTACTAAGAAAATGCGCAACAGGAAAAGAATGGAGTGTTAATTTGCTTTGAATGGCACTGACAGTGGGAGACACCTCTCCTCCATCCAATACTCTTTATACTTTGGGGCGAGATAATGGTTTTTGAGTCTCTAAAAGCTTTAGGGACTTTGGGAAAGTGTTGCATGTCATAGTTGTCTTTGTTCAAAATCGAAATTTCACAGATCATAAAAACCCTTTTAATGGTAATAAAGTTCTTAATTGCTATGCATCTGGTACTTGGGAGATAAGTCTGACACTTCATACCTTGGAAGACTATCCTAAAATTCCGACAAACTTGCATATGTGTTTCATAAGCTCTGTTGCTCTCTCCAAGATCCGGTGGTGCCCATTTTGACAGTGGCTTATTTCTCCTGTTTAAATTTTAATTTCACCTAGGTCTCAGGGTTTTTCCGAAGATGAGATAGCTGCATTGTCTTATACATCATGTGTTCTAGACTTTAACTCCTCTTTTGCTTCTTTTTGGTTCTTCAGGCCCACAGAAAAGCAAAGAGTGTCTCTGAAAATCCTAACATAGGCTAATGTAAGGGGTCAGGAAATCCATGGTGCACAGTGCAGTGTTCTCTTGGAACCACAGTTCTACTATCTGTCCATAGTTTTCATCCCTCAGTCCTCTCACTTTGGATTGCAAGAGCAATGACAAAGAGGTTCAGGGGAAGAAAATCAAGGTGGAAGATAAAGTGGTGTTTTGTAGGCCTA
>CAJQZJ010032563.1:1003602-1027935 GCA_907164525.1 Lophiomys imhausi
AGAGAGAGAGAGAGAGAGAGAGAGAGAGAGAGAGAGAGAGAGAGAGATTTGAAATGCATCCTCTAGCTGCATGGTGTCTGTTTAGATTTCACCCAGGAAAAAAAAAAAAAAAGGAATTTTAAGTATTGTTTAAGGGTCCCGCCCACGTAAAGGGTCACTCCTGGGGTGCTTATTCACATTCCATCTCAAAGGATGGGGGAGAGGGAACCATGGCACAGGAAGGCACTGTCCTGTAGACTTCAGTCCACAGCAGGAAAGCTGAATATTGTGTCCCCTACTCTTCCTCCAGG
This sequence comes from Lophiomys imhausi, assembly GCA_907164525.1. Classification (NCBI taxonomy): domain Eukaryota; kingdom Metazoa; phylum Chordata; class Mammalia; order Rodentia; family Muridae; genus Lophiomys; species Lophiomys imhausi. The sequence continues at coordinate 1,003,893 of CAJQZJ010032563.1, forward strand.
TAGATGTTCTGGGATTTCCGTTTGGATTTCAGGAGGGATGCACCTTCCTGCTTGCTCTGGGAATTCCAGTACATAATGACCAGGCCACAGGACTTAGGCTCTGCTGGAGGGAGGAAGGCAAACCAGAGTTCTATTTTGCTTGCTGGAAGCCAGTGTCAAAGCAGCAGGGTAGAATTAGAGCTGTATTTTTTCTCAATTCCTCAATACAAGGGGAGCCTTTTCTGAAGCTCTCAGCCAGGTTAATGTCTGTATAGACTGACAGTCTCACTCTCCAGCTTAAACAGTTTCATATGACATACCAGAAGAGAAAGAAAAAAAGAAAGAAAGAAAGAAAGAAAGAAAGAAAGAAAGAAAGAAAGAAAGAGGGGGGAGGGAGAGAGGAAGGAAGGGAGGGAGGAAGGGAGGAAGGAAGGTAAGAATAGCATCTTGAGAGAGTTTGTCAAAATGTTGGGGAAGAACATTGTCTGCACAAAATAATAAAAAACAGCAAACAAAATTCAAGTCTCCACTGTCTCCACTTTTGTCCCAAGGTTAGCATTCAGACACTTGCTGGAAGAGAGTAATCTGTGTTTAAGAGATTAAGACATATTTCTGAAGCCTGCCACAATTTGCATGGCCATAGCACCTTTCCATTTGCAAACGTTCATTATTTTTTCTTACCATCAAAACTCTAGAAATTGAAATTTTCATAAACTCAGCCAGGTTGAGAATGGGAGCCTGACTTGTGTGCATGCTTATGTGTGTGCGTGTGTGCACACATGTGCAAGTTTGCTCCTGCTTCTGTTCGTGTGTGTGTGTGTGTGTGTGTGTGTCTGTGTGTGTGTGTGTGTGTGTGTGTGTGTGTGTGTGTGTGTGTGTGTGTGTGTGAGTGTGTTGCCAGCAGGAGGGAGGATAATGAATTATACCCAAGAGCCATCAGTGAGCCCCTGAGAGTAGGAAGGAGTGTGTGCTAAGTAGAACTGTATAGCTTTGTGGGTTAAAAACATGTTAATATTTCTTATGCTCCAGTTTGTCTCTCTCTCTGATACCACACTTGAGATAGGACAGAGAAAAAGAGAAAAAGCCAGATTTCTCCAAACAGACTCCAGCTGCTGCCCTCATTCATACAACCTCATTCATACACTCCCTCTAGGAGATACAAAAGGTCTTTGGGGGGGAGGGGGACAAAGACTGGAGAATTCCCTAAAGGAGCTTCTATAAGATCCCCTAACTTTCTAGGGTTGATTCTTTGGAGCAAAGGTCATCAAGGACAGTTAACTGTGAGATTAAAGCACAGCAGAGATTCAAAGCAAACTGCACTGTAAGGGTGAGCGTTAGGGGCAGGGATGTAGAGAAAGAACAATAAAACAGCACAAGTCATTTCAGATCCCAAGGTGTTCTCCCTACTTTCTTGCTGTGGCCACACAGGTGATTGCTGAAAAAGGCCTCTAAAGCTTGCAGTGCACTGGATGGTGAAAATAAAATGGAGATTCTGTACAGACCACTGAGGCAAGACAAGAGTTCTCTTTCCCCTGAAGTCCTTCCTTCAGGCTTAGTACCAAATATTCCTAAAGCCAGTCCGATATCATATCCTCAGAGAATTTGAATGGCTCTTGAAATTCAGAGCTGAAATTTCCTGGATAGCTATCTCCTTGAAAGTAATAAAAGGGACCCACTTGCAATCTTGTGCTTCCTGGAATGTTCTGAGTGGGGACAGCCAGGAGGCAGTGCCCCTACAAGCTCTAGTTGCAAGAGTGTGTGAAGAAAAATAACAAAGAAGCAGCTTTCAGCATCTTGAAAAGGACACACCAGCTCCCTTGAGATCCCTCAAGGAGAGACAGGAAGAATCAATGAGTAAATTAAGTACTTAAAGATCTCAGACTTAGTTGCAGTAACCATTGCTGTTGCAGCCAGCTTTTCTGTCTGTGGGGTATAGCTGCAGAAGTTTGAGGGAGGCATATCTGGTACAAACAGAAAACACTGGCAGAATATGGCATATTCGTGGTTCTGCGAAAAGAAGAACTATTCTGTGATTGACAAAACAAAGGGCAGATGAGACAACCAGCAATGCTATTGTGCTCCTGAGGAAACAAACGCCCTAAAGTAAGATGCTTGCTAAGATTTCAAAGGAAAATAAATATGTGTATGTAGGTGCCTGGAGACCAGGACTGGGAATGGGACTAAGCTGAACTTTGTTTCCTTGCTAACAGATATACCTCTTGTGTCCCAAGAGATTAGTTCTTGTACTTATCCTTCAGAGTTTCCAGAAAGTCCAGCAAGTGTCAGAAACTTAACTTCAGTTTTTTGTTTTTGTTTTTGTTTTTTTGGTTTGTTTGCTTTCTCTGGGGGTGGGGGAATGCAGAATATCATATAGCTCAAGCTGGTCTTCTCAAACTCATTGTGTAACTGAGGCCTTCCTTGAATTCTTGATTTTCTTGTTTGGATCTGACAAGTGCTGGAATTGCAGACATACTGTGATGCCTGGCTGATGACTATGAAGAATTTTTACCGAGCCATTAGCAAGGTGACTATTTGAGAAACTATGCCATCTTTATTTTACTTGAATTTCAAGATAGGTAGCAAAACCAATTGCAAAAGAAGAGATTATAGAAAAACAATTCATGAGATGCAAACAAATATCACACCATGCACAGTTATCTACATATACAACGAAACAGCTTTAGGTATCTTTTTTTCTCTGATTGCCTTCTTTCTCTCCTTTTACTAACACTGAAGTTCGGAGATAGAATGAGAATTATCATTTTATTTTGCCTTGCTGTGCATGGGGATGATAGAACAAAAACCATAGCTACAGACTTCATCTTTCTACTGTGAGGATGAGCCAGTAGGTGATTCATGGTGTTTTGCAGACCCATATACTATCAAGCACACAAAATGTTGTCAGCATTAGTTCTCTCATCACACTTTTTTTTTTCTCATCTAGAATAACAGGCTACAGAATGGTAGTGACAAAAACTAACTTCTTAGCTATTTGTCAGAATTCACCCACTCTATGTTTATGATCAGCTTTCCTTGGCTTCACACTCTGTTCCTCCGGGCATCAAATGTATTTCTGGTTATCAGGCTGCTATTTTGTGCTACGAATTTCTCTGGGTAAATATTTTCTATGAAAGGTAGCTGTGTCCCACAACTGTATTCTAAACCTCTCTTAAAATGTCTAGCCTTATAACTTCAGCATATGGGTCTTCCAGAAGGACAGAGAGAATGTCAGAGGGGTTCTGGTGGTGTTGGTTATCCTCACTCTGTTGACTGACAAGTACTACAATGCTTATCTAAGAAAGAGTACCAGTATCCTCTAGAAACTTTTCTGCCAAACAAAATCTCTGGTTCTCATCAGCAGTCCACTGATTCAGATTATGTGACACATAGGCACAGATATTTGTATTTTCAATAAGCCAAGTGGTTAATGTTAGTGCTTTCTGAAATTTAAAAACCATTCCAATGAAGTCGGGGAAAACACATACGTACAAGGACTTGAAAGTTTGACAATGATAAAACCATGGAGCTTCTTTAGATAGAGAATTCAAATTTTCTAAGCCTCAGCTGTACTGTTCATATCCTTTTATGAAAGATCATATTTTCAGTGGACTTGTTGAATCAAGTGACTTATGTGAATCAAAGATATAGCCAAGGGCCTAGCAGAAATACCATTAAATCAAACTTGTGTATGCAAAATGAAGGGTCTTTATCAGTAACACTAGTCCTTAACTTTCCCTCAACATGGAATACAAAATGCAATCTCCTCTCATTAGATCTTACTTCAAATTGACTAAGGTGCCAGGCTATTCCACTCCCAAGCAATGTTCTGCAGTTTCTGTTGATCATATTTGAACATTTAATTCTCTCCCTGGGTTCATATGCCAAGAGAGGACACAAATCTGAAAAAAAAATGTTATCCAGATTTCTGGACTAATTTCATGTGTTCATTTTGATGTGGATCAATTTGAATACCTATTGACTAGTATAATTATATAGATCTGTCTATTCATTGTGACACAAAAGATAATATTCATAGGATTAGAAGTACCCTTAAATATCAGAAGGGTCATTGCTCATATATTATAAATAAGTATGGACACACAGAAAGTGCCAATGATTTTTCTGAGGTTACAATGGACATTGTAATCTGACATTACAGTGCTTTACTTGACATGAGAGGCCATGTTCAGTGTTTTTTATTTTATATTTTTTCAATTTTATTTCTGTTAGCTTAAATGGTACCAACTAAGATAATAAACCATAAAACTTTACATTTAATCACTGTATATCAACTAGAACCACATAAAACTATGAATCATTACATATTTGTAGTTAAGAATACAAGAAATGTTGAATACTGGTTTAGATGGGGACAAAGGAAGATAATTTATTGCAGAAAAGGGTTTTCTAAGTACTGATACAAAATCATGTATATGGCACTCGCAACTAAGAATGCTAACCTGAGTTCAAATCCTGGAACCAACATTCTAGGAGAAGAGAATCAATAACTACAATTTATCCTTGGGCCTCTAGTCATAGGCTGTGGCTTTGGGTATGGCATGTGCATTGGCATGTTCAAAAGTACACATAAATAATAAATGATGTAATAAAAGATTGAACAATATATGTATAAAATATTAAATAATATTATTATCAGGAAATTTAACCTATTATTGGATACAGGTTCATAAATAAATTCATTTTATAGGATAATGTTCATGTTTTCTTAAAATATTTATATGGTTTTGTAATATGGAAACAATTTATTTTTAGAAATGTAAATTTACAAAATCAATTCCTAATTTCCTTCATGATTGCTATTTAACTTATTAAGGTTAAATCATATTAATATGGTTAATAATAACTATAGTTACAAATAGTCACATCATAACTACAAATCCTTTCTAGTTTACATTTTAATAGGTACAGTTTCTTTCATATTATTTACACAAGAAAAATATCATCCACAACTCTACCTTAGAAACAACAATAAGTTTTACAGGGGTTGAAATTTCATGAATAACCCCAATAATTTTATTTGGTTATCCTCATAGTTGCAGCATGTGAAATTTTTTAAATTGCTTTTTTCAGATTTGAATAAAAAATGAGAAGGTAACAAGTTTTGCTAATTTGAGAAGTTGAAGTGTATAGAAAATGAGTGAAATATATAAGTAGCAAGATATTTTCATGAAAGTTGACTTCATAATTTTCAATGTAGAAAGCTCTTCTTTACCCCATCAGCAATTTTAAAAGACTACATATGATGGAAGTTTTTAAAGTAATGGGGGAGAGTTTTTAAACTTTGAATTACAAATATGGTCAGTAGAACTCCATTTAGACAATATGATTAAGTCCAGGATGCTCAGGTTGTTGTGGTGTATAGAGAGGCTGAGCATTGTTATGTTTTTGGAAATGTTCTTAAGATAAGCATTTTTCATACTTATGCATAATGCCCTTTATGTAGCATCTTCATTTTGAACAATAGACCTCCCTACTAATTTCATTCCTGAGCCTCAAGCAAGCAGCTATGAGATAAGTCTTATCTCATGGGTTCAAATTATTGTCTTCATTTACAAATGATTCTTTCCTTAATGCATAGATACACAAAGCCTGGTCAGGATGCTTGTAACCAGCCCATGCTTAAACAAAAAGAGAAACAGGGATCAAACACCCAGAGCACCTTCAAAATCTAAAACATGTATATGGTTAAATTAATATTTGAATGCCTTTAGTTTTAAGGGAAAAACTGGTGCTTAGAGAAATTAATTCACAAGAATTGTTGAAATCACAATCATGTTATACAATTGCATCCACTGTGCAGTGACATTAGCAGGTAAATCCATTTCTTAGCTACCTACTTCTTTTAGCTAACTTCCCCAAGTCAATTGACTCAGTATCAGTACAACAGGCACTGAAGATATTTTCCAATTCTATGAACAACAATTAGGAAAGCATTTCCAATATAATACCTGAGACTTCTATGCTGCTATCAAATGAGAAATATAGCACAAAGATCAAAGAAAAATAGAATTAAAATTGGTAGCTCTTAGATTCTATCAGAGTGATCTTTAATAAAATTTCAAATGTATGAAATAGGATGAATGAATTATGTGGTTTTATATATACATCAATTTATTAGAATAAAGCATTAATCGATTTTACCATAAGATTAAAAAATAGAGTTGTTCATTTTTTTTCACATTAAGATCCTACCAAGTTCTATAGAGTTTTAAGAATGGGAGTATTTCTAAACTCAATCTAGTTTGTTTTCTACAATTTATTTGTAAGGGCTAACTTTCAGAACATTAAAAATATTAATAATACAACTGCATCCAAAAATCTATGTCATTCTACAACAGCAGTCTTTCATAAAAACATTCAGTATAGCTGTATATATTCGCACAAAAGCAGAAACAACCTGTAGAATAAAATGACTTGCAAAGCCCGCGTTTAGCTTCTTATCCTTTGCTTTCTCTCTATTTGGAGAAGGTCTCATGAATGTCTAAAGCTAACTGCTTTGTGACAGACCAGCTTCTTGCAGAAGAAACTACTATGTATAATCCCAAACACGGACCAGTTTTAACTCAAGACTTTTCAAAGGAATCTGTCAGAGGACACAGATCCAAGACTGTAAAAATTCCGGTAATGACAATCTCAACATGAAAGACCACCTTAGAAATTAAATGGCACACTTATATGGACCATGGTCATTATTAAAAACACAGTGTAATTTTGAACAACTATCCAAATTAGAGGTTTTGTTGTGAAGACAATAAGTTATGCTTTCCTATATAACTATTTATTACAGTTGCACTTTCTGAACTCTACGGTTAAAAACTCACATTTTTGTAGACATATATTCGGAAGTATCATCTTAATCTCACTTTTAAATGTAAGGATTAAGCCAAGCATGGCAGTACACTGTTTGGAAAACACAGACATGCAGATCTCTGTAAATTCAAGGCCGCACTGGTTTACATAGTGACTTTCAGTATAGCCAGGGAGAAGTAGAGAGATTTTGCATCAAAAAACAAAATAAGTAAATAAAATTAAGAACTCAGAAAAGTTACTAATGTTCTTCCATGAGAAATTCAGAGAATGTACTTGCTGAATTTTGTGCTCTTCATGGGGCACATTAATTTTAAGCAGCTTTTATAAATAGAATTTTGCGTTTTGTAATGCGCTTAGTCCTCTCAGAGTTTGTCAGTGACATGAATGAAGATGAAACTATAGCTAATCTTCAGCTGTGTTTTCCGTTACTCTGCATGACAATATTACATTTCATGTTACTATCAGTCAAGTTCTCTAGTTTAAAATGGATATTATAATCATTCACTGATTTACTGAAGTTTTAAATTACACATTAAGTTGTGATGTCATTTTCATGAACTTGGTGAGGAGGTAAAGGGAAGGATTTATCAAAACCACTCCCACGTTCTTGTCCTCTTCATATTTCCTTATTAGTGTTAAAAAACAAAGCAACCAATTGTACTTTCTTCTTTCATTTTATTCTAGTTTCTCAAACAATTGTTTTGTTTTTTTTAATAGGGATTTCTGATCTAATTGTGTTGTTTGTTTACACTATGAAGATTGTCTGATTTAAAAGAAATCTGAGAAAAATAATGGTCATATTATCAATTTCTCATGAAATCGATACGATTAAGTCTATCAACCGAGCCAGGAATTCAAAAATGCAATTTTACAATGTACTTTTGGTTATGAGAATCTTATTATAGACAAGTGAATATAAGATGTGTCTCTTGTTAGTCACTTAAAATGTAAGTAGATATTTAACGAACCTGAAACTTTTAGATATTAAATTTTCTTTCAGTTTTAAATCAACCTTTTTCACAAACAGAAGCAAATTTTGTAACTGCTTTAGAAGAAGGGTCTGACTGGTCTCCAAATATGGGTGACAAAGTTAAACTGAGCAGACCTCTTTGAGTTTTGTGTTTCTAGGGACTGCATTTTCAAGATAACAGAGGAGATCTGGGAACAGAAAGGCAGCTGTACCTCCTGAAGGCACAAACAACATGTTACCTCCTTCATTGGCAGCATACTAGGAAGGACTGACTTAAGTGGTCCAGAAGAAACTAGGTTTTCACACATATGGACACACGTAGAGCTAGAGTGTCTTTTTTCTTCTTCTTTTCATTTATCCTTTTGGCTGATGCTTAAAATAAAACACCTGAACTAATTTCAATGTTTTGTGTAAACAAATTTGCATCCACCCTGCTAAAGTGTGTGCCAACCTCCATCTTTGTGTTCTAAGATAATGAGAAGCTAAGCTCTCTCAAGTGAAATTTTTAATAGAAACTCATATGGGCAATGCTATCCAGGCTTAAATTTCTGTCCAATGCTTATTTATTTCTTTATTATTGTTTTATGTGCATGGATGTTTGAAATACGTGGATATTATGTGCACTACATGTGTGTGATATTCATGGAAGCCAGAAGAGGGCACCAGACACTCCAAGACTGGAATTACATAAGCCCGAGCTGCTATGTGACTGCTGGGAACTAAACGTGGGTCCTCTGTAAAAGCAACAAGTGCTTTTACCTACTCAGTCAGCTGTCTAGCCTTTCCTATTATTCTAGGAAAATCTTTTATCCATAAATCCTGCTAGTACCTGAATGTTTTTCCTGTTAATTAAAAAAAAATGTGTGTGTGGGTCTGTCTGTCCATCTGTTTATCTGTCTACATAATACATGTGGTTGTCTCAAAGATCAGAATAGGTCAGAATGTGGAGATGAAGTTACCAGGTATTTGTGAACTGTCCGTCCTGAATTCATGGATGCTGTGAACCAAACTAGGGTTCTCTGGAAGAACAGCAAGCGAACTTAACATCTGAACAATGCTTTTAAGCTCCTTTGGTAACTATCTTTAAATGAGATCAAACATCAACCTTGAAACTGAATATATTGCAAATAGCTAGAAAATATTCAATATCTGTAGTCCCTTAGCAGTGATTGTTCATGTATTGATGGATGGATAACATAAATAAAATTTTGAACCTTATTTTGACACACAACTAATGCACTAATCCTTGGAATCCTTTAAATTTTGCAGCAATTTGAGGTTCACTGGTTATTTACATCTTTGTTTGTAAGGAATATTGAAGATTCTTGTTTTAGAAACACTTTAGATTTTATTTATGCAGTTACTGCAAAAGCAAAATTCCTGAAGACCTGATAGGATTTTAAAGATGTTATACACATTAGTTCATGCTGCATGATAGTTCATGTAATTTGAATATTTCTAATGTTTCTTTTTCTTTTCTTTTCTTTTTCTTTTTCTTTTTTTCTTTCTTTCTTTTTTTTTGAGACAGAGTTTCTCTGTGTATCTCTGGCTGTCCTGGACTCACTTTGTAGACCAGGCTGGCCTTGAACTTATTGAGATCTGCCTGCCTCTGCCTCCCAAGTGCTGGGATTAAAAGCATGTGCCACCACACCCAGCAATTACAGATAGCTGTGAACTCCCATGTAAGAGCTGGGATTTGAACATGGGTCCTTTGGAAGAGCAGCCAGTGCTCTTAACCACGGAGCCATCTCTCCAGCCCCTATTTCTAATGTTTGGTAAGATTCTAGTTTGCTTCAGCTATTGTTATTACAATAGCACTTTTAAAATTTATTAACATAGCTTAAACTTTGAAGAATATAATAGGTTTTATTTCTGCGAAACTAACAAGTGGCCTAATTTTTGATTATTATCTAATGTATGTAAGCCCTGAACTCAGTCATCTATTGAGGTCCATACTAAGTGATTCAGGCCTCTGTTTAGACTTTGAAAATATAATGATCTGCTCCCTTTCAAAGAAGACATACATTTTCATTTAAAATGGGCTTTATGTAAACATAGTATCAAAGCAATCTTACTACTATGACATTGTTTAGTCATATGGTGAGATTCTATTTTTCAAGTAGTATCAGTAGAGGAAACACCACCTTTAAGATATATATATATATATATATATATATATATATATATATATATATAAATGTATATATATTATAGTAAATGATATATGTTATTTTGAAATATATAATAAAACTTTATGCTAAGACAACTAACTTTAGCATCCTATTGCTATCATTTGGAGCTGTCCATCATATGATATTATTTGGGGTATCTATTTTTCTGTTAAAATATTAGTTGACTCTCTTCTTCTCAATTAACTGATATTAACTAGTTTACACAATGTTACAAAGATCTTACATGCATTTCTGCTACAATGTAAGTACAAATGTATAATTAATTATGAAAATCAATTTTGCTTATTAATCTTACCGCTTCTTGGATTCTGCTTCATAGTTCCTCTCTGTCTTCATAATAGTCTCAATTTGAATTGAATGTTTACCGATTCATTTTATGATCCTTGAAAATAAGTTTATTTCCTATGGACACTAAAATAATTAAATATAAATAAAAGAATATGACTTTTTTATTCCTTATTCTTGTGTTTATTGAAACAGAAGTTTTTGATAAATATGTTATTTTAAATATGCTTTAATTTGTAACATGAAAATCAATGGAAAGAAATATAAGGAGTAAATAAGGAAAATAACAGCATTACATCAATGCTAATTTTACTACATAAGAATTTAGTGGGATGATTTACCTCCACAAGGTTAGGATAATCAAATTTCATTTGGTATATTACATTTTCCTATTCCTTCATGTGTATTGCTTTGTTGATTTATGTAATTATGAAATGTGTACCAACAATCTATTCATGCTCAGTAAAGTTCATGTGCTGGTGACCCAGTATAATTTAATATGTAAGAAGCTAGGTTTAATGTTTGCTAAAGTATCATATATGAATATTAATGTTTTACCCAATTCTGAGTCAAAATATTGACCATATAAGAACAAGAACGTGCATTTCCCTATTGTATCAACAATCTAGCAACCATACACTTTGGTGCATAATATGATAGAAGCTTGAGATAAAATGGCTTTTGATCAGCTGGATTGCTTCACTTTTATTGATGCAAATAGAATCTCCATACATTCCGTGGCGACTTCCCAGTGCTCCTCACAATGTAGCATTATAAGTCCTGTAATAACACATGCAGTAATTAACAGGACACAATGACTTGGTGTATATGATATCCCAAGTTAGTGTTTTGAAAGAATTTTTTCTCTGCCTCTGTCTCTCTTTCTCCTTGTGTGTCTGTCTGTCTATCTGTCTCCATTCCTTCCTTCTTCTCTTTTCTTTATATGTGTGTGTATTCCAATGTATGCAAGTATGTACATTTGTATGTGGAGGTCAGAGGACAATCTAAGTTATACCTCCCTAGACTTCATCAGATTCCATGGAACTAGGGAGGTAGGGTAGGCTGGCTTGGGAGCTAGCACCAGGATCTATCTACCTCTATCTTCCAAACACTGAGATTACAAGCTCCTGACTCCGGTGACTTTTCATTCCTGTATGTTCTGGGGATAGAATTAATACTTTCTTGCAAAGCAAGAGATTTACAGTTTGTGTTATCTCCTCAGCACTCATTCTTTCTTGTAATATAAAAAAAAATGATCTCTTTAGAATTCATAGGGATGCATTAGTACAAGAGAGAACAACTGTAGCAGTATTTCTCTGGGATGCCTTTCTGTGTACTTTGAATTTTTTTCTGAGTTATAATGCTATATTATTTTCAGATTGTCACTAAAATTTTACCGTGGAATGACAGTGTTATATCATATCATTTATTCATTATCTAGAATGCAGCAGAAGAGTTTCTAGCTAGCTTTTTTGTTGTTAGTATTCAAAGGAAATTTCCTAGAGGGAACTTGTGAGATGTAGATTCAGCCTCCTTGAAAACTAGCTACTCGTTCTCAACATTTCTCTTACCTAACATCTCCTTCCGAAACTCTCTAAGTTTTGATGTAAATTATTCAGGTTATTTTTGTTTGCTGTTTATTTTATTGTTGTTGTTTGTTTTATTTGTATTGTTTTTATTTTGTCATTGTTGTCTTGCATGGGTAGGATATTACTGGTAGTTCTTTACAACTTCATCTGGAAACTTCCATGAAAGTGCAGGATGCCAAATTTTATTAAAATACAGTCTCTACTTCTCTTTTTAAAGTTTAGATTAATTGTAACAATTGACTGGCTTTGACTTAAATCACTGTATGACAACTGTAAATAATGCTAGGATTGATCAAGTGATCTATGTCTTTTCAACATGTTTTCCAAGAATGGTATTTGGATAAAGAACCAACTTTGTTTCATAAAGATCTTATACATTTAAAGTGTTATACTAAATGCAAGAAACAAAATTTATTTATTATTATTATTATTTTAAAGAGTATTTACGGACTGGGGTTAAGGCTTAAATGTTAAGAGCACTTGATGCTCTTTCAGAGACAATGGATTCAATCAGCAATCACAAATAAGCTCACAAGTATCTGTAACTCTTGACCTCGGGGATCTATGCCATCTTTTGGCTTCTATGGGCACCATGCAAACATGGGGTACCTGGACATACATGCAAACAAAACATACCCCCAAAAGAAACAGGTTAAACTAGAAAATATGAAAAATAACTTACAAAGCATTAACTAAAAAGTGGAGAAAAACAATTCTCTTCTTTTTAAAGTGTATTTATATTGACACACTTAAAATATTCAGGATTATTTTATGGCAAACCTACGCACATTTTAAAAGGTTGCTATGGTGCAGCAAACTGGTACACACTATCAGTTTCAAAGCCGATCTTGCCAAATCAGAGCTCTTGTATCTTTTGCCACATCAAATTGAACTTCACAGATTTGGAGCATGAAAATGTAATGCATACATTGAAGTGATCCCTTTCACATGTAAATGAGCACTTGTTTCTGACATGATTATTTCTGAGCTTACAATTATTTATTTTACATGCTGTGAGAGGAAGTGAAGGTAATAGAAACAGGAAAAATCAGAGTGACATTTCAGAAAGGTTAGACCTATTACTATGCCAGAAAGGCAGGACTCACATTAGTGTTTAGAGATGTGTCAAAGGGTTCTTTATTAGCACTAAGTTTGCTGTTCAAATGAAAACAAAAATGCATCTGTGGTAAAGATGTAGATGTCATGATACTGTAGTTCAGCATTGTGCTTACCTGAAAATTTCATTGCATATTTTTCTACTTTGCAAATTTGATAAAGGTTGAAATGGAGTCACATCTATAAACTCTACAAAGAGCTCATTACATATTGATCAACATTTTTATAAATTTTAAATCCTGTTCAGACTGCAATTGAAAATTTTCTGTGAATTTGCTTCTTGCTAAAAAACTTGTTGGCATTGTTATCAATAATTTGTCCATGTGTGTCTTTGTGTGGGTATAGGCACTTAAGTGCAATGCCCACAGAAGACAGAAGAGGGCATGAGTATTGACCCCAACCTCTGCTCCTCTGATAGAGCAAGAATTACTCTTAAACCCTCAACCATCTCTCCAAACTCTGATTTCATTTATTTAGATATCTAAAACAAGAAAATATGTTTTATAGGAGATGATTTTTATTGAGAAATTTAAAAATCTGAGTCAACAACATGTATCCTGACATAGCATCCTAAAAAAATAAAATAAAATAAATGCTTACTTCATAAACACATACTGAATTGAATTAAAGTATACTACATAAAACTCATCGATTAATTTAGGTGAAACCTGTACACACACAAAAAAAATCAATTTATACTGTAAAAAATTTTGAATTGCTTTACACATCAAATCTTTTAAACTCGGTCATTGGTGGCTACTGGTATATATTTTGTTATCCAATGCATTCTAGGAAACAAAACGTTTAGGACTGTTGCATATGTATTTAGTGTGAAAATCTTTCAGTTGGATTTGCCACCTTGACTTCTTTTTTTTAATTAATTTATTTATTGCTTCAGGTTATATCTCCATCACAGTGTCCTCTTTCCACCCCTCCCAGTCCTGCCCTCCCAGCCTCTACCCCCTAACCCTTCCATCCCACTCCTCTGGAGTGGAGTGTCCTTACCTATGGTCCCCCGCCCCAGTTCAGCAGTCATATGAGGGCCAAGAGCCGCCACATACACTGGGTGCCTACAAGACAGCACCTCTAGGGAAAAGTGTCTCATTGACAGTGAGAAAAAGAAAAAATCTATGTCCATGTTCCCTTTGGTGCATTGGTTGTGGTATAAATATCATGTACTATATAGCTAAAATCCAACTATAAGTGAATAGATGCCATGTGCATCCTTCTGAGTCTGGGTTAGCTCACTCAGGATGAGCTTCTCTAGTTCCATCTATTCGGCTGCAAATTGCATAATTTCATTGTTTCTGATAGCTGAGTAATATTCCATTGTGTAGATGTACCACAGTTTTTTAATCCATTCTTCAGTTGAGGGGCATCTCAGCTGTTTCCAGTTTCTAGCTATTACAAATAAGGCTGCTATCAACATAGATGAGGAAACTTCCTTGTGATTTGGTGAGGAGTCATTTGGATGTATACCCAGAAGTTCCATGGCTGGGTCCTGAGGCAGAGCTATTCTAAGTTTTCTAAGATATCGCCAGACTGACCTCCATAGTGGTTGTACAAGCTTTCACTCCCACCATCAATGGAGGAGGGTTCCCTTTTCTCTACAACCTTGCCAGCATGTGCTGTCATTTGAGCTTTTGATCTTAGCCATTCTGACAGATGTGAGATGGAATCTTAGAGTCGTCTTGAGTTGCATTTCTCTGATGGTTAAGGATGCTGAGCATTTATTCAAGTGTCTCTCAGTCTTAAGGAATTCCTCCTTTGTGAATTCTCTGTTTAGCTCTTTTCCCCATTTTTTGATTGGATTATTTGCTTTCTTGGCATTTAATTTCTTGAGTTCTTTGTCCACATGGAAAAGAATGAAATTAGACCCATACTTATCACCTTGTACAAAACTTAAGTCCAAGTGGGTCAAAGACTTTAACATAAGGCCAGACACATTAAATCTACTAGAAGAGAAAGTCAGAAAAACCCTTGAACTCATTGGCACAGGTGACAACTTCCTGAACAGAATACCAACAGCTCAGGACCTAAGACCAACAATCAATAAATGGGACCTCATGAAACTGAAAAGCTTCTGTAAGGCAAAGGACACTGTCATTTGAACAAAACAGCTGCCTAGAGATTGGGAAAAAAATCTTCCCCAGCCACCTTGACTTCTGAACATGTAACTCAATTGATTTTACTTGGACTGGAATTTTACTACTTTTTTGGTGATGTAGTGAAAGAAACATCATTACTGAGGTATTTTATAGAAAGAAGAATTTATTTGGTCTTATGGTTCCAGAAAGATAAATATCCATCATGGTCAGGTACAGGAAACATGGTGGTTAGGGCAGGATGCTGGGAGCTCAAATCTCCAAATGCAAACATGAAGTGGAGAGAACAAGGTGGGAGTAGGGCAGAACATTAATCCCTCAAATGCTTTTCCCAGTCTTATACTCTATAGTTTATTCTTATTTTCCTCTTTTGTGAGTGTGTGTGTGTGTTTGATTTTTTTCTCTTGTTTCTTTTTTGTTCTGTTTTGTTTTAAAGAGAGAGAGAGAGAGAGAGTGGACATGAAAACGGGTTGTACATGGGAAGATTTTGGGATACCTCAGAGAATATATTTATCATATTCATGCATAAAATTCTCTAAGAATAAACACAAATGTTAAAAAAGTGTTTAACAGTGCTGTTTGCTATAAATATATTTATTCTAGATATATGATAACACATGTGTTTGTGTGCAGATGATTATATAGAGGTAGAGTTTACATGTTTAAGACATTTTAGGTCATTAATAGTATTTTAATATAGAAAAATTCTATTCCCAGACAATCAACTCAATATTATCACAGTAGATCCAACCTTCTGGTAGATGTGGATGGCAGCTTTCTTTTCTGAATTCTTTACTTCTATTTAATTCTGGAATTGGTTATTATTGCACAAATATATCCTAGTAAGCAGGAAAGTTTCTAGTGAATTAACTACAAATTTTAATAGAAATAGTATTATTATTCTATGGCCTTTGTTTTATTCCTTGATTCTTTTTCTGGAAAACTAACTTTTTGTAACCAAACCTTGTTCTCTGGGGAGATTGCTCCCTGAATGTAGAATACTTAGTTCTCAAAAATTTGGAGAAACTTGGAGGAACCAAGAGCTCTGAACATGACAGAGTTCAGTCAGTTGACATTTACTATAGTTAATCTTGAGCTTTCCTTCAGTATTTTGATTGCTCATTTTTGTTCTATATTATACATGTTCAATTTGATTTTGTTCTACTAATCTAATTTTAGAAGAGTTATTTAAAATAATTCATTTCCTAGGATATCCTTCTGACATTCAATATGTTACATACCTGGATTTTTACTGAAATACTGCATTTTATTGCCACTCTACAAAGGTCAGAGGGCTCAGTGTGGAAGACTGTGCCTCTTGCATATCACCAGTTTTGCTGCACCGTTTCTTGCTTACAGGAAATCCCATCCTTGCATCCTTGTGCTCTAGATACCCACCAGTTGAAATTAAACCTCATTTCCTCACATCTGCCATAAAATATATTTATAACAGAGTTATCATTCTTACCATAATCTGCCTGTATTTAATTAAGTAAATTGTGCTTATTCTAGTTCCTGCATATAACAAAGAAATACAGGAGGTCAGTATCCATGTTCTCAGTAGTTGAAAATCTTCATAGAATTTTACATAGTGCTTTTTAAAATTTTGATTTTAATGTGTAACAGCTATTTTATTACAGTAAAACTTCATAAATATTAGCTTATCTTTTTATGATGTTTAAAATATTATTTTGACATAATTTCACTTCTAGTCATTAAAAGTTAATGGTTTAAAGTCTTTTTTTGCTGGAATTAAAAGAAATTACTTTTAGTCATTTGTGTGGTGTGAGTTGGGTGTGTACATTCCAAAATACACTTCTACAGGTCATAATACAACTTCCTGATGTCAGTTCTCCCCATCCACCATGTGCATTCTGGGTATCAAACCCAGGTCATCAGTGCTGTAGACCCTGAGCCATCTTGGCCAAACTTGGTCTTTCTTTTCCTGGTCCTCTAACTTCTTTAAGTAATGCGCTGAGCTCTAATATTTCCAGCAAGCTCTAGTTTCCTGTTCAGTTGAACTAGGTGCCATTAATTCTAATCTCTGTTCATATTCAGATTACCTTTTGCTTATCTTTAAACTTTTTAATTAAATTCTTTTCATATAATACATAATATTAATGTTTTTCCCAATCCCCACCTCTTCCCAGATCCTCTCCACTTCTCTATCTAGCCAATTTCGTATACTTTATCCTTCTCCTCCTTCCCCTCCCCCCTCTCAATTGCAAGAACACAAAAACAACAACAAAAACCCAAAACCCATAAGACAAACAAAAAAAATGCCTAAACAAAGTCAAACACTCCCACCTGGAAACAAATCCAAAACCAAATCAATCAACAAAAGGTAAGTTCCATCATGGAGTTCATTTTGTGTTGACTATTTCTGGCCCACTTCTTGGGAAACCTCCATCTGAGAGTTTTCAAGGTCTACTGAGACTTACCTACTTTCTGAAAACTACTGGATACCTTGTCATAGATTTCTTCCTTCCTTCCTTCCTTCCTTCCTTCCTTCCTTCCTTCCTTCCTTCCTTTCTTTCTTCCTCTTTCTTCCTTTCTTTTGTCATTTCTTCTTTTATTTTATAAAATTTTCATTTCTTCTATAACACTTTCATGCTTGCGTATAGTGCATTTTGATATATCTACACCTCACTTGCTCTTTCAACTTTCTCCAGGACCCTCATCTCATCGCCCACCAAATATGTCTTTATTTAACCAACAGAATATAATTAATGCTGCCCATAAACCAACTGGGACAGAGTGTTTTCTTTTACTACAGGTATTAATGAAATTCATTTGAAAGATACTGTTTTCAAAGACTTGCATTTTTTTTTCTTGTGGTTAAACAAAGTCAATGGTGAAATACCTTTTACATTTGTTTTCAAACCACTCTCTCTGTAGCTTGCTACTAGTCCTATTAAAATCACTGTTCAATTCAGAATTTAAATATCTTTTTTCATATCCATACTTTTAGTGTTTGTATTTTATCTTTTGCCTTTGTTTTATTACATATTAATTTTCAGAATCACAATATTTACAAGTTCTATCTATTTTAAAAATGTGATCTCTATGTTATTGTAGGGCTCATTAAAATTGTTTATTTTATTATTAAAATATTTATTTCAGGAATTGTTTTGTATAAATTTAAATTCTTAAACATATTTTTTGTATTTTTTTATTTGAATCTTCATGCTCATGGCCATGAGTGCTTTCTTTAAGAAACTGATTGTGTTATGACCTGCTCCACTCTAGGCGGCATCATGGTTTGTTTACTGATGATGATTCATTGGCTTGTGTTGTTATTATCAATTTATCTATGAGCTGTCAATACTGTATGTTAATACAGTATGTCACTACTAAAGATATTTGTAAATCTGTAATAAGATTTCATGTTTGCATGTTTATGAATATAAAATAGACAGTAAGTTTCAATTTTGTTTATCTGATACCACTAATATGTGTCAGATTAGTATTTCTCGGCTTCTTTATTGCTGATATTGAATAAAAAATATATCTTCACTTGACACAATTTACTGTAAATATCTTCAGAAAAAAATAACAGCTCACACCACTGACTGGTAATTGGCTTAAATGACGTCAATGTTTAGGTGAAAATGCTTAGATTTTAAGTGTTGGATTTACCTTCACATTCTCTGTTTGACTTATGTAGGAAGGTAGCTGACGTGATGAAGGTGGTGTATTTCAGCAAATGTATTGGGTCGATTTTTTTGTGGGAGGGCAGGGAATGCTAAGATTCTAAAATCTTTCTGCAGTTCTTGGTAAATGAAACAGGTGAGTGGTTATTTGCAAGGCTGACATAGTTTATAGAAATGGAATTATGATAGTTTTCCATAGCATGAATGAATCTGACATTTTGTTTTAGAGATGTAATAATTTCCAATGCCAAATACTCAACTTTTAAAAATTTAGCAGATTGTATAAAACTGCCTAGTGAAAACTACTGTTACATTTTAATGCTATTGGCAAGCAAACTAAAACAGCAGTAAAGAGTATGACATATATGTAGCAAAACTCTGTACTTGAAGAGAATAAAACATCAAGAAGAAAATGAAAATGGAATATTAATATACTCAGTAGATTTATTTGCTTGTTTTTTTCCATGATTGTAAAAAAAGGTGCATTGTTTGATTTGACTTGTAAATTGTGGCAAGATTTTAAATCCAAAAATAGAGATACATTTTTAGTTTATCTACTACAAAATGTTTTGGGAAAAAAGTATTACTTCAGGCAAAAAAAAAACAAAATAAATCATTTAAACAAACTCTGCATATATATACTGTAAACAGGTCTTAGAATAATAGGATGCATTTCACATACCTGTATGCACTGAATAACCCCAAAGGCTTACCACATTGGAAAGAAAAAAAGTTCACATATGTACATATAGGCCAATTGAATTTTGTTTAAAACTTAAAATTGATTTTGATTATTCTATTTACATTGCAAAGATAAACTTGCTGTTACTTGTATAGAATTCTCATTATATAATCATCACATATTGAGTTGTGAATAGAATTTATTACTAAGAAAATGCTACTGCTTATGACACTGGATCAAAGTAAAAATATTTCTAGTAAATTTTAAATTCACATCCTTAATTTCTCAAAGCTACACAATGTTTATAAAAATGGTACTTCTTACATGCTAAAGTTAAATATCATTGGGAAATAATATAAATACCAAAAATAATTTATCATATGCAGAACCCTGAAAAGTGTACAGCACATTTGAAAAGTCTGGGTTTAAATACAAGTTTAACAATTTGTACATAGTTTTACAGGGCTGTATTTCCCTCCTCTAAACATAATTCCTGTCCTTCTTTTATTATTGTTTGATCATTTATTGAGTTCATGAGCAGTTTTCTACATATATTTTCTTCTGTAGACAAATTTTTTGACTCTGGAGTCTTGTCTGATTTCCACTGTACAGTTCTTCTCTTTGACATACAATCTATTCACTGAGGAGGATCAAGTTTTTCATGGTTTATGTTTGCACTTCTTCAGTTGCATAAACACTTAACTCTGTTTTCCTGTTTAAAACTTTAAAGTCATTTGAAATTTGTGAATCATTGAATAAAAATGCGACTTTGATTTTGCCCTAATAAGATCAAGTATATTGTAAGTATTTTTAAGCTTAGACATGTTCTCCTTGCTGCCATTTGTCTAATTTAAAAAAAAGGAAATTTTATTTAATTGTTGTTTTATCTCTACTTTTTTCCTTTAGCTCTTAGCAGTTACCTTTATATTACATATAATTAAGACTTGCTATGAAATATATAATTTTCCACTAGCAATTTAAAACAATGAAACAAGGATATATTTTATTTTATTTTTTTAGTAAGATATGAATATAGTTTTGTATGTAATCCATATAAACTATTTTATGGTAGTTTGTTTGCTTCTATTCTTAAAACAAGCTTATAATTTTATTTATTTGTTTTTTGTGAAGGCAATAATTTTGCACTTTATACATTTCATTATATTAATTCTTACAATTCTCAATAATAAATTAGGATTTCTGTGTCTTCAAATTTTAATCTTGTGTTAGAGATTTTCTCTTAAACTGATATTTTGAAATATAAGCTATATTTGCTCTATTGGCCTGAAAAGATACTAGATAATTCTTAAAATAATATTTAAAATTAAAATTTTATTTTTTGTACATCAAAATTCAGAGGTTAGTAATCTTTTATGAAACTAATTTGACATACTTTTAGAAATCATAACAATTACAGTTGATACAGTATAGTTGCATAGCAAATTATTTATATTTTTAAAGCATTTAAAAAGTGAACAAACTTTTTGTAAATATCATAGGTCATATTAAATCAGATTTATTTATCTATTTTGTCATATTTCATATTAAATCAGATTAATTCATCAATCTTGAAGGAAAGTATGTAACTTAAAAGTATATTGATTTCACAGCTAATATGCAAGGTACATAGGTTAATTGTTCTGTCATCTTGGTCTTCACAAAATCACACTGAAGGTGCTATTATATATATATATTGAAGGCTATTTACACACACACACACACACACACACACATTTGTATATTTCTAACAACTTAGAACATTGGCCCTTCACCCAATTCATGTTTTTTTCTTTGTTTTTTTGTTTTTATCTTGTGCACATTTGCTGTGGTATTACTGAGAAAAATGTCAGACTTTTGTTTTGATGATTGAATATTTGGCAAGTTTTCGTTTAGTTTCAAGTGAATCTAGAATTTAAAGTAACACAATATTCAATATTTTCAAAATCTTCCATAGCTCAACCAACAATCAAAACAAAAATATGGAAATACTCCAAATCTATGAATTGTTTTTCTTTCTTTCAACAGCTTTTTAAAATTAAAGATGATTCATGTCCTCATCATGGACATATTGAAGGATTTTTTTTAAAAACTCTATCAACAACACTGTTGAAAAACAATGCCTTTCTAATTTAAGTTTTAACCTGGTATTTTGCCTGTCACAGGCATATCAAGCTGTCATGACAGAAACTAATTAAATCATATTATTTAGAAATTTTAGTTGATGTAAACATCTAAAAATGTCTAAGTCTTCTTTGTCACCTCTGTCTCCTGGACCCCTCTCTTTGTTCTGTGGGTTCCTCTCAGCTCTGAGGTGAGGGATTTGATGAAGAAACATGTTTAGAGCTGTGTGTTCAGAGGTCTCTCAGAGCTGAAGGAGAAAAAGGCGCTCTAAAACAACTGTGCAAAGCTTATATGAACTCAGAGACACTGAATCATCAAGAACAGGGTCTTCCCAGGTCTGTACCAGGTTCTCTGAATATATACCTTCAGTTATATCCTTCAGTTCAGTACTTTTTTGGGACTTCTGAATGTGTGAATGAATGGGTCTCTGATTCTTGTGCCACTCTTGGGACTGTTTTATTTTTGTGATGTCTTGTCTTATTCAACATCAGTGTGATGGTTTTTATTTTATCTTGTTGTATTTTATTTTCTTATATTTTGTTGTTACCTCTTAGAAACCTCTTCCCTATCAAGCGACAGAAAAAGAGTGGATCTGGAAGGGAGGAGAGGAGATGGTGAACTGGGAGGAATAAAAGGATGGGAAACTGCATTCATGTTGAATTCTATTAGAGAAGAATATATGTTTAATTAAGTGTCTTAAGTCATGCATATCATTAGCTAATTAGTTTGCATCTGTGAAAATTTGAACAACTTTCATCAAAACATATCTTGGTAATAATTTGAACAGTGTTTTTACCTTGAGTGAAAATTTTGAAAACTAAAGAAGGCACTATCAGGTTTTCAGATCTTGTATCAAGTAAAAATTTGATATTTGAAATTCTGTGTTCTATATTAAATTATATGCTTATTTACTATAAAATACTTATTTTTGGAAATAATTTTTAAAAAATATTTACCTCATATTTTTCTTACAAAATCTCAGAAATTGAATAGATAATTTAGTTTATTGTCTCTTTATTGGTTCCTCGTTTTATTATTATTATTATTTTTCATTTATACTTTATATTGTTTGTATGGCTGTATATACACACATGCAAGTATGAGAGCCATGATGCTCTTGACCAAAATAGAAAACTTAGATCTTGTTATTTCTTAAAATCAATTTGAGCATTCAATTTTTACTTGGAGTGATATTCATAACTATTTATAAAGTTTAGGATAAAACTATTCACATAATTCACTATGTACCTTTTGAAAATCTCTTTAAATATCATTCACTTTATTATTTCCCTTAATTGATTATATATACACATATATATGTTAATATATAAAAATATATTTTTATATTGACACAAAATGGTAACAGTTGGAAATTTAATTTCATTCTGTTTTTTGTCATTTTTTTTTAAGGACTTGATGTCTGACATAGGCTTTGTACATTCTTGATAAATACCCATCACTGCCCACAGGACCTGCTGTTTGTTTTGAAACTGTTTCCAAGTTATTTTTATTTATTTTTAATTTTCTCTTTAACTTATTTATTTATTTATTCACTTTACATCCTGATCACAGCCCCCTCCCTCCTCTCCTCCCAATCCCACCTTCCTCCCCTTTTTCTCATAGAAGGGAGACCCACTTCACCCTGTGCCATCCCATCCTGGCTCTTTCGGTCACATCAGAACTCCATCTTCTTCCACTGATGACAGACAAGGCAGCCAGCTGGAGGAGAGTCATCCAAGAGCAGGCAGTAGAGTCCATATCAGGGACTGCCTCTGTTCCAATTGCTAGGGGACCTATGTGAAGACCAAGCTGCCCATCAGCTCCAGAAGCATAGGGGGCCTAGGTCCTGTCCATGCATGCTCTTTGGTTGGTGCTTCAGTAACTGTGATCTCCCACAGGTCCATGTTAGATGACTCAGTTGGTCTTGTGGAGTTCTTGTTCTCTTCAAGTTTCTCTGTCTTTCCCCAACTATTCCACAAGTTTCCCAGCTCTTTGTCTAATGTTAGGTTGTGGGTCTCAGCATCTGTTTCAATCAGTTGCTGGATGGGGCCTCTCAGAGGACAGTTAGCTAGGCTCATATATGCAATCATATCAGAGTATCACTAATACTGTCAGGGTTTGAGTCTCTCCCATGGGTCTCAAGTTGGGCCAGTCATCATCTGGTCATTTCCTTAAACTCTGCTACATCTTTATCCCTGCACATCCTGTAGGCAAGGTAAAATTTCGGTCAAAAGAATTTTGGGTGGGTTGGTGTCCCCTCCCTGCAGTGGAAGTCCTTCCAGGCTATAGTGGGTGCCACGATTTGTGGCAACAGGAACCTGAACATAATTATTTTAAGTGACATAATCTAGGCATAGACAGTCAAGTATCATAGAAATTACCATGTGAATCTAAACAGTATACTACATAGAAATTGAGTATAAGATTGTACCTAAAATTTAACTGTGAGACTATATCTAGTTTTGAGTCACATCACACACACACACACACACACACACACACACACACACACACACACAC
>CAJQZJ010032563.1:1027945-1072912 GCA_907164525.1 Lophiomys imhausi
ACACACACACACACACACACACACACACACACACACACACACACACAAAGAAGAAGAATTATGAGTTCTGGGAGAAGGAGGAGTTGGAGGGTTGGGGTTGGGAGGGGTGGTGGGAGGAGACTGTGATGGAGATGTAACTTGAAGTAATAAAACAACATTAAAAAAATTGCACTTAACAGAGCTTGGTAGTATAGTAAGAAAATAAACTTGTGGAACAATACTCACTTGTTAGAAAAGAGTAAGAAGCTCCAGTAACAGTGACCTGTGTTGCTCAAAGATCAAGGAAGTTCTTTTGATTCTCAGCAGAGAGAAATGCCAACATTTGATGAGATAGTTATGATTGTAAAATATTCCCATGTATCAAAATTGCATGTGCTCCCCCATTAATGTGTCTAATTTTTGTGCTTTATGCAATTTTAATGCAACTAACAATAGCATTGAATAAAGTAAAATTCTTTTAGATACTGCTCATTTTTAAACAGAAAAAAACTTGTTAAGATAGATTATATGTCTTTGTAAAGCAACATTTAAAATTATATCTTAATCAACTGAACTATCTGTGTAATTTTATATTGGAATAATTTAATTTATAAATCTAAAATTGACCAAAGATTTTTCCATTAAACCAAAATAAGATAATAAGTAGATAACAATTGGATAAACATCAAAATGCTATGTTATATTTTATTTTGGAGTAATTAAGATTTAATTTATAAGCCTAAAGTTGACCAATGATCTATTTTATAGTGAAACCCAAATCAAATCAGATAACAATTGAATAAACATAGTTTCAGAAACAGATGGATTATAAACAAAATGCGATTGATTTCTGGTGTCCTATTAATTATACATAATTTAAAAACATTGATGTTTCTTCTGTCATGTTTGTGATTATTCTGTCTCTTATATGTGTGATTATGTGTCTATGTGATTAGTAAACAGATCTGAGGTTGAACGAAGAGCTCAGTAATAGAGCACATGCTTCCTCAGAGGAGGCCATGACTTCATCCCCAGTATAACAATACAATATATCCCCAGTATAACAATACAATATATCCCCAGTATAACAATGACCAAATAAGCCTGGTCCATAGACATTACTTCAAAATCCTTAATATCTATGGTATTTTAATATTAATATTTAATGACTCAACACTTTAGCTTTCACATGTGTAAAATCACCTAATTGTGATGAAGATTAAATTCAATCATTGATGCCAGGCAAAGAAGTTGGTATTTCTGTATATAAGAAAACTGAAGAGAATCCAGGTGGTTATGAAAGTAGATACAATTGCAAAATGCATTTACACTACAATCTGGAGTAAAATATGGTGCAGAAAGGCATACAGGGGTAGAGTGTCTTTTAGTAAAGAGAATACTTTTCCCAGCATATGCATCTAAATGTGTACTTAATTCACTGATTTCTTTTCACTAATAGTCTTCCCTTTAAGATTATGTGCTTCAATTTACAAAACAGCAACAAAGTTCTGATAATTCACAGACAGGCATATTTTCTAATAAGTCGCTTATTCCACCTTATGGAAAGCAAATGTGCCTCTGGGTTGCTGTGCATGGAGAAAGCTATAACAACTTATATACTATAAATTGTTTTCTCCTCCTCCTCCACACCCCCCCCATGTATCCTCCTCTGAGACACCTGGAATTTGCTCTATAGACCAGGCTGGACTTGAAATCACAGAGATCTGCCTTCTTCTGCCTCCCAAGTGCTGGTAATGTTGGCATATCTCCCATACCCAGCAGCAATTATTTCCTTAAGGTCATTTAATCATGGTATCAACACTACGAGTTAAGTTCTTCCTATGTTATAAATAAGAATCAGGGACATAGTAACATTTAATAACTTGCCTTAGCTTACTGGTGTTAAGTTGGTGAAACAATATTGCAACCCATATATTTTGATTTATTTCAATTTCTTATACATGTAAACCATTATTTTGCAAGTAAGAATATGTTGAGGTACCAGCATTTTTAAAATAGAAAAATCTCCATCACACAAGTGATAAATTCCATTATGGATCCTCCCTGAAGGACAATTCTGCTTCCAATAAAAGTTTATCCCAAAGATGGGTATGTTGGTACATACCTGTAATCTCAGAAATCATGAGCCTGAGGTAGGAAAAAGATGAATTCAAGGTTATCCTGGAGTGTATAAGGTGGAAAGGTCAGCTACAAATTGATATATTCTAAAAAGAAAATAATAATAAAAGAAAAATATTTAGTTCTACAGTGTAACACCAAATGTCAAATTTACAGTACCATCACTAATTTGAATGCATAGGTCTTAGATTTCATTCTGCTTGAATCCCATGAAGTCTGTAACTACAAAGAATAAACATAATTTATTTTCTGTATTTTAAAATAGACTTGTGTATTTAAGAACCATTTTGTCATAATTTTGAGAAAAGGCAATTCAGTTGAATCAGCTTAGAAATCAAACTACATACAGAAGTTTGAAGCTTTACAGTTATGCCTTTCTAACCCCAAATCAATAATTTGATGTCTTATTTATTCACTTATTTATTGTTTTGAATGTGTTTCCTGTATGGGGGTGTTTAGATGCACTTGCACATACAGGTGTATGTGGAGGTGAGAGGATAATATCAGGATATCATCTTCAATTACTTCCTCATTTTATTTTTTGACAAGGTTTTTCTCTGGAAGTCGAACTTCACATTTCAGCTAAACTGGGTAGCTGGTGAGCCACAGGATCCTGCTTGTCCCTGCCCCTCTCCAAACCAGCACTGAAGTTACAGGCCAAGCCACTATTCCCTGCTTTTGTGTGTTCAAGGGAATCTAAACTTGGATCCTCACTTTTGTGCTGAAATCTTTTTACCTATGTATCCATCGCCACAGCCTTCATGCTTCTATTAACAGAATTGAAGGAATATAAAATGTTTTTTTCTATGGTGCTATTTTATTTTTAAAGAAAAGCCAGCTATTCCATCAAGGTTTGGGTCTGAAAACCTGAGCAGCACAAATTTCATGGTTAACTAAACTAGAGCTTAGTAGTTCTTCTAAGCTTACAGGGTAACAGCATTGCTGATATGAAAGCTGTGGTGGGAGTTTACAGGGCAACGGTGTTACTGAGTGTGAAGGCTGTGGTAGAATATCGACTCCTGGCATATGGAGAATTAGCCAACAAAATAACAGGTGCAAATCTAATTCTGTCTGGAGTCAAGTGTAATAACATCTGCAGGTGAATTTACCTCAATTATTTATTACTCTGTACTTTATTTGCTTTCTCTTCAAAGGAAAGATGTTGTATCGGTTTACTAAAGCTTCCATTCAGCTTAAATACATTATGTATAGTAAGTGACTGGATATATTGTTCCCAATATATTAAACCATTTATTTACCTTATTGTGTCAGTTAACTTTCTTCCACTAAGTTTTATTTCTTTAATTTCCAAACTCATGAAGGTCTTAAAAAGACCTTCGCCATAAAAACTACTTCAAGTTTATACATACATACAACACACACACACATACTCATTCTCTACATCTTGGAAACATTTTGTTTAATCTATTGTTTTCTTCACAGTATTCACAAGAGTTCACAATTATAAGTACAGCACTCTGGAGGTAGAGAAGAGAGGATCAGCAACTCATTGCCAGCCTAAGCTACATAACAAGTTTAAGAACAGGTTGCATTGCCTGAAACCCTCTCTGCAAAATGGAACAAATTAAGTGTTTTTAAATTGACAGATAACTTTATTTGTTTGTATTGTACAACTCAGTACCTTATTATTCATGCATATTATGCCATAATTTAGCTTATGAACTCTTCATTCAAATATGTAGGTTTTGGTACTTAACATCCACTTTCATAGGAAACAGTTTTATATGTAAAAAAAATTAAGGTAAAAGTCCTGTGTGAAGCTCTAACAGACACGTGGAATATATAGTACTGGAAGAAGTTGCTTGTTGTTGGGGGAGAGGTAAATCTAAATTTTTAGAGATTAAGTTTGAGATCCCCTATCTAGTTAACAATAAAATCCTACATTTCATCATTAAGAGAAGATGTTAGTTCTACCATCTATTGAAAAAGTAGAATGTTAAAGTCAGGTACCAAATACATATGGACTGGTCATTGGGAATGTACGTTAAGCTATTTAACCCTCATAACTGTGGCCTAATTACCTCTGTTGTACTGTATTGTATTTATTACTATAAGAGAAAGAGCCATTTGTTGGACTGAAAGGGGAAACTGTAGGGGGAAATAAGATATACCTTAAACTTAAAAGAAAAAAAAAAAGGGAAGAGGATGGGGGGTTGAGGGTGGGAGGGTGGGACTTGAGGGGGAATAGGGAGGGGACTGCGATTGAGATGTAACTTGAAGAAATAAAAAAAAAAGAAATAACAGATAATATATGTAAATAAATATATATATAAACAGAAGATTCACGTAATAATATGTCTTCTATTGTGTCCTGGACATTATAAAAGACACACAGAAACATCAATTTAATGAATCAAATAAAAATTAATGTATGCAAAAAAAAGAAAAAGAAGCATACTGAAAACTGACTTTAAGCTTGTATTTATTTTTTCTTTTCTTTTTAAATTTAATTTAATTTTTATTTTTACATCCCAATCATAGCCCCCTCATTCCATCCTCTCATCCCCCTCCCCTTCTCCACAGAAAAGGTGAGCCCTCTCTTCCCACATCGTCTGATCTCAGCATATTGAGTTGCATCAGGGCTGAAGATTCCTCTTTCATTGAAGCTAGGCATCACAACCCTGTTGAGGGGAAGTGATCAAAAAGCAGGGCTCTTAGTCCTTGATAGCGACAGCCCCTGCTCCACTTGCTAGGGCTCATATGATGACCAATGGGCCCATTAGTTACATATGTTTAGGGGCAGTAAGGCTAGTTCAGGAGTTATAGCATCTGATTGTGGTCACTGAAAGGGGAGTTACAATAGAATTTTTAGGATCTCCGATCTCCGATTTAAAATAACAAAAAAGCACCAGGAGACCCTTAGAGACAGAGAAAAACAATTGATAAAGATTGAAGGAATCCTTTATAGTTCACCATGGTTGAGACCTATGTATCTAACCTGGAGAAGATGTGTAGTGATGTTGGCATATAGGGCTAAAGGACAAAGAAGACTTAAAAAGATTATTGGATTGGGCCATTGAAGAATCACCTTTAATGAGCTGTCTCAGTAGAATAGTGGAGGCATACATTGATTCCCAAGGAAGTAAGGAGAAAGCAGCTGATGAGAGAAGGTAGACACACATTTTTTTTTTTTCCCTGAGACTCTGTTATATCTGTTGGTGGGATGAATGGGACCAAATTGATAGAACTTTGAAAGTTACAGCATACCTTACTTTAAGTATATAAAACTGATTGAAAAAGAGAAGAACACAAGCAATCAAAACCATACAAATTGATGCCTGTTTTTGTTCTGCAGTTTATGAGAATTTACTTACCACACCAAAAAATGTGAGCATTTATATCTTGAGGCCATAGTAAATAGATAATAATTTACTGAGTACTTTTCTATGTGAAATAAAATAATTATGGTTTTAGTAGATAGAAAACTGGGATTCACCTGGATTTCTATGCCCATGTGTTCAGATTTGTATTCTTTTCTGTGTAAGATTTAAAAATGATCTTGAGTAAAATATGTTTCAGTTTTTTCTACTTTCCAGGAGCTGTGCTAGCAAGAGAATTAACAGTATTCTCTGATGCATAACTTGCTGGATTTTGTGGTGACTCTATCAACAGTCAAGAAACACTTCAAACCAAATTTGTCTATCAAAACTTCAATGTCCTGGTTGGCTTTTTGTCAACTTGACTCAAGCTAGAGTTATTTGGGAAAAGGAACTTCTGAGAAGATGCTTTCAAATTATAGAGAAATTTGCAGGCTTATTTTTTGGTTTTTATTTTGCTTTGTTTTGTTTTTTGTGATTTTTGGGTTTTGTTTTTGTTTGTTTTGGTTTGGTTTGATTTTCAGTTTTTTCCCTTTCTTTCTTTCTTTCTTTCTTTCTTTTATTGTTTTAAAGTAATGACTGATGTGGGACGACCCACCCTGCTTTTAGTCTGAGCTAACGCTGGGAAGGTGGCTTTGTTTTGCATAAGGAAGCAGGTGAAACTGAAACTTAGTTAATGAATACATTTATTAATAATTAAAAAAACGGTTATATTAGGCCAGTGGTGCAGTTGTTGGGGCCTGTGGGAGGCCAGTAGGCCTGGTTTGCTTTAGCTGGCCCTGACCTGTCCTGGTGATAAGGTAGGGGACCAAGTGCTACCTTTTCCCCACTAATTAAATACACCAAGACTTTTTAAGGTTTCAACTCTTAAGCCTTAGCTGAGTCTCAATTAGCTAATCTAAATTAACCCGACCAACTATTCTCAATCTACCATGTGGCTTGCTATTCCTTCAGAGCTCACATTGGGATTCCTTCTGCTTCCAAGCCCTGGCACAAAGAGAGGCTTCCTTTGTATTCTTTGTATTCTTTGTATTCCTTTGTATTCTTCCTTTGAATCCTGAAACCAGGATTCCTTAGTTAGTTCCAGGAAATTCCTCCTTCCTATTATCTCTCTGCCCAGTTAAGTGACCATCAGTGACATTATTTTATCCAATCAGAGAGTGCCTCAGAAAGGTCAGTAGCCAGATCTCCTAGTGCAATAATCAGCCTCTGAAAGCCATGTACAAGACATTTCTCCAACAAGCAGTCTTGGAAATATTATTACAAACAATAATGTGATATAGCTTGTGAACATACAGGCACTGCATAGGAACTTTACATGCATTTTTGTTTCCTTTGTATCATTTATGTTTTAGCCAATCTCTTTGCTTTCGTTTTAGCTCAATGCTCTTATTGATGTGAACAATTATGCATGCGAAATGCAGATCCATTGTTCAGAATTACTTCACAACAAATAATTGTAAATTCCTGAGCCTCCATATCTACATCATTGTTTTACCCTTAGTAATCCTGCTGAATAAGCTTTACTCTTAGAATTATTTTATTTTAGTATTAAAATGCATCAAAATGCTTTACTATGATTTTCATTATTGGAAACTAATTCATGCTGGTGAATTTAAAATTTTTAATATTGCCTGAAATGTAACGATTGTGTCTATAGACATAATGTTGCTAATAAATATGTTTCTATATATCATAATAGAAAAAGAAGAGTAAAAACATTCTGCTTCTCATTTACTGACAAGTGGGATTGAAAACTACTGTGTTAGATCTTCCAGGTCCTCGTTCACTTTAGAATGAGCTATCTGAAGAGTTCTATTTCATTTGGTGTGGGTATTTTTTTTTAATTTTTAAAAATTGTTTATATTTTACAATACAAACCTGGTTGGTTGTTTAAAACATTTTTCCATATAAGTTCAGAGATATTTTTCTATATATTTCAATGACTTACAATAAATATGATTTTTGACATAGCAATATTGTTATCATTGATGTGTTACTTCTTTTGCAGGATGGCTATCAGTTTTTTCTCAATTGTTAGAAACAAGCTCAAGCACACAGGATCTGATTTATTCTCCATATCAAATCCTCCATCTACTGTGTGCAGGAACCAGTTTGTACTGTGGAGAGGGGATGATATTTTGACAATGACATTCCCATCATGGAATTATTTCACTGTGAAAATTAGAGAATGGGAACAATTGGGGCCTCATTTTCCATTTTCTATGTATTTTTCTTCCTTTCTCCATGATTTTATTTTATTTCTTAGAACAGCATTACAATCTTGAGCAGCCTTTCTGCCTTGTGTGTTATAATACTTTCACCTCCAGAATTCAGCATAAATATGGAAGATACCTGTAAACAACTTACTATTGTAAGTTTAACCTGTGCAGTGGTAGGCATTGTCAGAGAAACATAGCTCTGCAATCTTGAATTCTACCTTGAAACTGCAAGGCGAATCTTTGCAAAGACATCTAGGCAGGATACTTTCATTAAATCTGACTTATAAGTGAGAGTCATGAAGAAATTGTGCATCTGGCTGGGCTCACTAAAGTTTCAGTAAATGGAAGCTGAAAAGATATATAGTAAGGATGTTACTTGTTAAGGATGGATTTTTGTAAATAGTATGAAAAAATAACATTTCCCACTCGTAAGGAATTTAATGGGAAATTATTTGTTAATAAATGGAATATTATATAGTGTATCCATGTGAATAGTATTGAGTATAGCTACTTACAGAAGAGGCCAACCTAACAATTATATTCTTTCAGTTTTAAAATTTGGTTCAGTTTCATCACGACACCATGCACGATTCTTATTAAATTCTCTTTCAATTCTTATTAAGTTCTCTTTCATCGACCATGTAACTTTTCTTATCTAATGTTTTTGTAAAACAAACTTCCTTAGTAGTAGATGCAAAGTTGCTAAATTATTAAATATTTATGTTGTGGTGTTAAATACCACTTCAGGTTAAAGTAAGCATTGTAGGAAGTCATAGAGGCCATTTTTCAGGCTCCCATAAAGTCAGTAAGCGATTATTATGCATAGTTTTGAAAATCAATGATTTGTGACTTTATAGTTAAGATGTCCACAATGTCTTAGGCTCCACAACTCTCTGTTGTAATTGTTTTAATTTCCTCAGAAGAGGGGATGATATGAGAGCTTTATGAATAGATGACTCTGGCTGAGACCAGAACATTTCTATCTAACTACCCATAGGCCTAGGCCTGGAAGCTTCTAGCCTTCATTCAATTTTATTTTCTGCAAGCCTGGATCTTGAAAGCTGTAGCTTCCAGCCTCTGTCTTCTACCCACCTATAATGTTTGCAGCCTCTGCGGCCTACTGATGAAAAAACTCACACTTTCTAGTTCTTTCTGAACTCTGGCTTGCTGACTCAACTCAGCTGTTTTGGTTCTAAACTCCTCTTCAAGCTGATTGATTCAAATTTGTTTCTCTTCTCTTTGCACCGAATTGTTCTGCTTGGGAAAACTGCCTCCAAACTCCACAAACGGAACTGCAGGAACTCAACTGCACTCAACTGAATTGCGTCGATGGCACGGAACTGGAGTGTACTCCTGAACACTACTGTATTGCCTCCCACGAACCCCTTGTTTTTTCTCTGATTGCATTTTAAATTTTTTTAAAATTTATTTACTTATTCATTTTACATCTCGATATTAGATTGTAGCCACCTCCCCACCGTCCTCTGGGTCCTACCCTTCCTCATCACACCCTTCTCCCTATCTCCTCCCCCTTTCTCCTCAGAAAAGGGAAGACCCCTGTACCATCCCACCCCAGCACATAGAGTCACATCAGGATTAAGCACTTCCTCTTCCACTAAGGACAGGCACTACAGCCCCATTAGGGGGAAGTGGTAAAAAAAAAAAAAAAAGCAAGCATCAGAGTGCAAGACAAAGACAGCCCCTACTCCATTTGGTAGGGGACCCACATGATGATCAGGTTGCTCATCAGTTACATATGTATAGGGGGCCTAGGTCGGTTCATGCATGCTCTTTGCTTGGTTCTTCAGTCTCTGTGAGACTCCTGAGCCTAGGTTAGTTGTCTCAGTTGGCTTTGTAGCATTCTTTTCTCCTCTGGGACTTTCTATCTTTCCCCTAATCCTTACACAAGATCTCCTGCACTCTGCCTAATGTTTGATGGTGAGTGTGAGCCTCTGTTTGGAACTTCTGCTGCATGGAGGTTCTCAGAGAACAGCTATGCTGTATAGCAGAGTATTTTTAATAGTGATAGGGGTTGGCCCTCTGCCTGCTCTTAAATAGCTTGCCTTTCCTAACTATTCTCTTGAGACCTGGGTGTATCCAATCTCTGACTCATTCTGTCAAATCTTTCTCTAATTCATCACTTTGTCTACCCCTAAACTAGAGGTCATTGTTTGGGATTAAAGGTGGGTACTAAATTCTAACCAGAGGGATAAACGGTGTATATTCTAGTCAGAGGGATAATAGTTGTGTACTAAGGGTGTGTCTGTATTCCAGTTGAAACACACAGACCTAGGAGGCCTGCACTTGCCAGAGGAGCCATGTTGTTGGATTAAAATTCCTCTATATTCTGTCTCTCTCTGTATTTCTCCGGATATTTCTCCAGATGTTTTTACATATATTTATATGTAAAATCAGTTAAGCAAAATTTTTGTTTGTTATATGTAAGCATTTAATAAATAATAACTTGAATATTATTTTGAATAATCATACTGAATAAATTTTGTGCACCAACGTGCACTATCTTTTTGTATTCTCTTTTTTCTAGCATAACATGGAAAAGAAAAACTCCATTTTCTATGAATAAGAGAACTAAATAATTTGTCTCACATCCTTCTATCTATCTATCTATTTATCTATCTAATCATCTATCTATCATTTATCCATCTATCATCTATCTAATCTATCATCCATCTATCTAATTTATCATCTATCTATCTATCTATCTATCTATCTTCTGTCATCTATTCCATTTACCTTTTCTCTATGTCACTTTTTCACATACATTCTTTCTATATATTTCTGTTTTTATACAGTGTAATATATCTGCATTAAACTTCTATAGCCTACGATTAGGCTATATTTCCCAGTCACTGTTTCATTATAGTTTGGTTTACAACATGTCCTTTGGACTAATGTTTTCTAGAAGAATGTTGTCAACCTTTTTTTTTTTTCTAGATGCAGTGAAAAGTTCATATTTCTAACTGTAAATTTCTTAGCATGCATACTGAAAATTACTTGTATAATCTATTATCTAGTGTCACTTCTCTAGATAAAATTACTTTTTCTTGTGTCTTGGTGCTTGGATGAAAATATATCATCGCTCTTATCACATGCCTCTTTTCATCAACCTGAACACTCCAAGAGTATGCATTTCTCGAGAAATAATCTTCAATTGTCAGAATTAAGCACAGTCTTATAAAATGGTAGATACCAATGAACATTTTTAAACTGGGATTAATAGGGCTATTCTAGAATTGTGCCACTATTATATTTGAAACCTCCCTTCCATGCTCTTGTACTATTTTTTTTTTAATTTGGCTATTTTATCACATACAACTTCTGGCACAACTTCTTATATTAATTTGACTAGTGATGACAATGTTTAAAATACATCTAGAAGTTTCATTACCTAATAACATAATTCAATTGAACTCTTCCAAAGCATGTTGACATCTTGAAATGATCTTCTTATTAAGACTGAGAGCCCTCCCTTAGAAATGTTACCATGCTAAAGTCTTTCCAATGAAAGAAAAGCCATGACTTCTCATTTGCTATATATCCTATGCCATCAGTGGAAACTGTACACCCTTTAATGCTGGAAAGGTGAATTACAACAGCTATGTTTGGTATTGTTTATTCTTGTGATATTTACATATCATGGAATATTGAAAGATAAATTCTTCCTGATTTTGATTCTGTGTTCTATATCATCTTTTGCTCAGAAACTCTCTTTACTGAGATATTTCGTGTGGGATTTCTTCATAATCTGAGGTTAATTTTCTCTCTTTAGTCATTGCAGTGATTTCATAAAACAATGCAATGTTTTAGAAGCATTTAAAATAAATGATATTTTTATTTCATGTTTATTATTTGTGAAAATTACATAATGACATTTTTAATTGCAAGACATTTTAAAGACTATTCATATTGACAGATTATATGTCTTACATTGATTGGTTTTAATAGGGAGATGCACTTTTAAGAAAATTGTCCAACTCTACATGTATTTAAAATGACAAATGTATAATTTCAATCTCTGTTTTTCTTTCCAAGAGAAAGATCATGTTGGCTGGTAAACATCTTCTACTTCTGATTGAAGTTATGAGATGAATAGCATCTAGTTGCATTAATGTTCCACTTACTCTTTTTAATAGTAACATGTGTACAGTAATACTAAAACATCCTTTAATCTATGTGTCATTTATAAACAAAGCTCCTTCTTGCTTCATGATGTAGCTAAGGTAAAATTTTTCTGCAATGTATTAAATGAGCATCAGAAACATAACCAGAAAATTCTATAGAATTTTAATAATTTAAATTCCTCACATGCATCATAAAATTCATTAAATTATGAAATAGTTTGCTTTAATTATATATAAACAGGATTTTGTCTACATGCTGCAAATAATACACACACAATACATATATATGTTTTTCTATTATTTTTGAGATTGTAATATAACTACATAATTTCCCTTCCCTTTCCACCCTCCAAACACTCCCATACACCCCTCCTTGTTCTCTTACAAATGCATACCCACTATTTTCATTAGTTGGTGTTACATGTATGTATTCCTAAAGACAGCCTGATCCATCAGCCTCTATAATGTCATTTACTTGCATATATGTTTTTAGACATGATCATTTGGTATTAGATAAACAATTGCTATACTTTTCCAAATGGAAGACTTCCTTCCTCTTTCAGCATTCCTTAGTTGTCTGCAGTTCTTTGTGTAGGATGTAATTGATAAGCTTTCCTTATTAAGTAAACTTCTATTTCCAATGGAACACATTACAGAAAACCACATCCAAAGAAAGTGCAGAGTTGTTGAGCCCAGAAACAATGGATACATGTATGAAACAATTCCCATATCTAATGCTCATTGAAGATTGTAAACAGGAGTTGGAAAGACTGGAAGAGCCAGATTATTAGACAGTTTGTTTGTGGGGTGTGTCTCCTAGTGATTTCAGAAGTTATATCTAAGAACATGACCAATATGATTATCTAACTATAAGCTGAACAAGGACAACAGCAATAGATGTACCAAAATGGATGGAGGGGAGACCAGGTACTTTTCATAAGGGACAAAATGAATGTCAGTTTTGTCCTTGTTTGCTTCCTGTTTTTTAGATGGAAACTAGGCCTTCAGTATGCTTAACATGTTCTGTCTCACACAGATATACCTTCATTTCTTCATTCCTTTGATTAAAATATGCAAATTAAAAATACCTTTCTAACTCAGTTTTGTTCCTAAAAATCTATAGAACACCATGAAGACGTAGGTGCCGTTGGCACCCTCAATGTTTTATCATGCTTTAAAAAAAATTTTATGTATTACTTCAAGTTACATCTCCATCACAGTCCTCTCCCTCCACCCCTCTCGGCCCAACCCTCAACCCCTTTCCCCCTTCTCCCAGCACTCATAATTCTTTTTTTTTATAATTAGGCCACAAGTAGAAAAATTATAAGGCATAACATACATTCCCAATGTCCAGTTCATACATATTTGGCATTTGATATTAATATTCTATTTTCCATCTATCTCCATGAGTTTGAAGTTCTATACCTAACTCATTTTCCATCCTAACTTGCATTACCAAACTAAAAACATTTTCTTAGACCTAGAACATCATTTTATTTCCTAAACAACTTAAAAATTAACTGTGAGACTATAACTATCTAATCTTCAACCACATAAAAGATCTGAAAAGGATAAATATATCTGATTATACAGGAAGTACAGAGCCAGAAGCAGCTTCCAAAACTAAGAAATGACAGAAAACTGGCTTCCTGGACAGTCTCTAATTTCTGTCCATACATTACAGGATCTATCTTCAGCCTCTTGTCCCAGTATCTCTGACAGAAATTGATTGTAAAGCAGGAATTATGAAGGACTTGCCTACCCTTTCTTGGCAGAGGTAGGCTGTCGATTTACCTGCTTCCAAGTTTTGTCCTTTTGGGATAGCATTCTGTCTACAGTTGAAGCAAGGGATTTTTCTTACCCAGTGATAGTCTTCCCACTAATGTAACCATTCCAAATGGAGAATCTTTGATGCTCAATCTCTACTTGGAGTAGAATAGGGGGTGCTGTCAGGAGCTGGGATACCTCAATATCAAAAAATCTTAAGTTAAGAAATTTTCTTTGAATGCAAAATTCTACAGATCTCTTGAGGTTTTTGAAGACCACCTATCTATCACCGTATATTTGGAAAAGGAAATGTTGCTTGTCTCGTAGCAACTTGATTTCTGGTTAACTTAGAAAAAAATCTGTGATAAACTATACTAGTACTTAACCAAATGACATGTTTGAATGACTATTAGTTTGCATCTCTTAATTATCCTAAACAGTTTGTGACAGTTGCTATCAATGGGCCAAAACTTTACATTGCATTTTTAAGCGTTACCTAGGTACAATACCTTAGATAGGGTTAATCTTAATTTTGTATCAATATACAAAGATATAAGAGCATATTCAATAATCTGTCCCTTTTGCTTTATCATTCCTATATTATGTGTATATCCCTTTTTTATTATTTTTTTAAGTTTTCCCCCTCCCCACATAGGAGGGAAGGAAGAATAGAGAAAAGAAAAAGAGAGACATCCCTGGGTCTAACTTTGACACCCTATTTAACAAGACCATTTAACAACTTGTACCCAATATCCGTAGATAACAACAAACAATAACCCATCAAATGATGAAGGAGGGGGCGGGGGAATCAACCACCTCACTTTCTGGGAATGGATGTCGCACTCTTCAAATTACTTGTTGCTGATTTGGGATATAGGAAACCTGTTTAGGGCCCAAATAAGAATTTAAAAATGGTTAAGCAAGTTAATAGTAACAGCTGATGTTTAGTCCTTTTGTGCTCAGCTATTTAAATGCTTTTTAAATTTCTTTTTACTTAAAAAGTCTTCACACACTATATTTTCATTTTGTTTTCCCCTTATGGTATTAATTTTAGGTACACAAGAAAGTGTATATTTGCATAAATAGTACAACTGATATTTATTTGGAAAGAGGGGCTAGTATGAGGAAAATGTTAGTATTAAAATGCTGAGAGTGAAAAAGTGACAATACATTTATTCAAATGAATTAATATTTTACATTTGCTTTGTTATAGATCTACTTGCTCATTATTATACATAAGTTCTTTGTATATGACAAGAAGTATAGGGTGAGGACTTGTAGTTGTAATCACTGAAAAAGGACATGCATAAAGAGCAAATGGATTCATAGGTTACATTTAAGTAATTTATATTAAAATTTTCTTTGTATTAGATAACACTTATCTAGTTTAACTTTATAAGTAAATTCATTTACTATTTTTTCAAATCTTTATTTTGATCAAGCTTAGGTTTATTAAGTGGTTTTAAACAACCAAGAATGTCTCAATTATCCCTGGTAATAGAAATGTATTATTTTATGTTACAAGTAGTTATTTTTTAAATATTATTTATTTATTTATTACTTCAGGTTACATCTCCATCATAGTGCCCTCTTTCCACCCCTCTCAGTCCCATACTCCCACCCTCTACCCCCTATCCCTTCCATCCCACTCCTCTGGAGGGGAGTGTCACTACATAACAGCCCCCGACCCTAGTTCAGCAGTCATATGAGGGCCAAGAGCCTCCTCATACACTGGGGGCCTACAAGGCAGCACCACTAGGGCAAAGTGTCTCACTGACAGGAAAAAAGTCTATGTTCCTGTTCCCTTTGGTGCATTGGCTGTAGTATAGTTATCCTGTACTATATGGCTAAAATCTGACTATAAGTGAATAGATGCCAAGTAGTTTTTTTTTTTTCTGCATGTGTTTGTATGGTGTGTGTGTATGTGTGTGTGAGTGCGTGCGGCGTGTGAGTGTATTGTGTGTGTGTGTGTGTGTGTGTGTGTGTGTGTGACTGTATTTATTGTGTGATGTGTCAACACATCTATGCGAAAGTGAATCCATTCCATGCAAAGGTCAGATCAGGACATTGGCAATTTTCTTCTGTTGTGTTCCCTCTTATAACCTTGAGGAAGAGTCTCTCTTTGAGCCAAAATTTCACGACTTCCTTTAATCTAACTGGCCAGCAAGCTTTTGGGATCTTCCTTTGTAAGCCCTAGAGGCACACATAGCTGTTCTTGTCTTTTTGAATAGGTCCTGGATATTTGAACTCAGATACTTAGGTTTGAAAAGCACATTCTTTAAATAGTGAGCCATCTTCCCAGGCCCTACAAGTAGTTTATATATGCACTGAGCTTTCATTTTTACTATTCATACAGCATATGAATATGAAGACATATATTCTTTAAAAGATATAAAACTATTTTGTTTTCAACATAAGTTGTTTCTATGTAGTTAGTTCTGACATGGAAATTAGTCTTCTCCCGAAGTTGCTCGAGTGTTTGCATTGCAATTACAAATCACCATGCTGGACAAAATACATACATAAAAAGTTAACCAATTTATTTTCATATTGAGAAAAATGTGTTGCATACTACAGTAATTTTAGTAGTACTACTAAAAAGACCATTTATATCTTATTAGAAAGTAACATCCTAACAAAGTTATTGATATTCAAATCTATGTATTCTTTAGGCTCAGCCATCCACACCTAAAACATACTGATATATATTCTTAATCATTGATATAGGAAATGAATTTGGTGCTTGAATTCATATCTCCCTTCTGATTGCAACTAAATTCTTAAACATAAATGAGCAGAAGAGAATTCTTCACCATCTAGAGACATCAACTAAACCCCCTCCCTTCTCTGGAGGCGATGGATGGAATTTATCATTTAGAGTTGAAACATTCTCTACTTTCAGTCACACAGAGATGTATTCAGAGAGAAAATGTGGTCACATGACTGAGATTAACCTTGGTCATCGAAACTTCAACAGAAATAGTTATGTTTTTCACCTGCCGTGGCTAGATTAAACAGTTGCCAATGGGTGTTTCAAATGGGTTTTTACAGTATGAATGTTTTTTCTGTTACATTTTCATAATCATGGATATCAATCATATTTGATAATTTTTTCTTTAGTATGTAAGAGAGAAAAGTATCTGAAAATAGGAATATTTTAAGCTCCAGTCTAGTGGTGTTTTCTGCTTTCCTATAATTTTATTTTTCTTCTTTGAAATCACCTTCATTTCTTTGTTTGAAACACACACACACACTAAAAGTAATTTATTTTGTGTTGTTTCAAAGTCAACCATAATATAATTCCTTAGAAAAAATATGATTTAAAATATTAGATTTAAAA
The DNA here is from genome assembly GCA_907164525.1 of Lophiomys imhausi. Classification (NCBI taxonomy): domain Eukaryota; kingdom Metazoa; phylum Chordata; class Mammalia; order Rodentia; family Muridae; genus Lophiomys; species Lophiomys imhausi. The sequence goes on from CAJQZJ010032563.1 coordinate 1,044,873, forward strand.
CTAAACTCCTGCTTTTCTGTTTATATGAGTGTTCTGTATGTCTTCTGTGATAACAACTTTATTTGAAGACTTTCAGAAATAGAACTGAGGAAATTATTTACTGACTGTTTAATTATTCATCATATTTGTAATACAAAACAGTTTTTCATTAGTCAAAAAAATACCAAGAATCTTAGAGAAAAAGCCATGCTAAAATGGACACAGCTGTGGGTTTATTAAATCCAATTCATTCCTAATTTAGTAAGAACTCCCACTGATTCTAAAGATAGTTTTCCAGAGTAAGGACTAAAAATTTGGTCTTTATATTCAGAGGGTGCAATTGCATTTAATGCTTGGATAGTTATTCTCTTCTACTGTGAAGTCAATAGTGCACCTGGGTTATAACTTAATGTTCAGAACTAAAACATGCTGCCTAACAAAAGGGAAAGTACAAAAAAAAATGAGAGAGAATTATCTACTTAGAAGAGATGCCTCAAGAGGGCATCCTGTGGTTATTTTATTTAATAAATCATCCATTAGTAAGATTAAGCATTTAGCTCTTTTTACTAGTATCTCACAGCCACCTTAAAATTTCATACTTAAGGTAATTTTAAAGTCACTTACCTGTTTGTCAAAGCTTTTCTGAATTAAGAAGACAAGCTGTCAGATTTGAAGAATCATTTTCTCCACTTCTACTTGTTGTAGATGTAAATAATTAAATTATTTGCCAGCATTTAGATTATATGACAGTGTTAATACTTAACCTGCCATTGTAAATAAACACACAAGCAGTTGATGGACTTTAACAAGCCTTGCCCTGGATTGTACAATCTTAGCCCATCTAAGCTAGTTCATAATTCTATCCCTGAATAAAGCATTGCACAATATACATACATCCCCTGGTCTGTTATTCTCCATGCTATGCCAATGTTCCATGCCATGTAGAATGAAGTTCTTTTCTGAAAGCCATGGTGTGTTTCTTTCTGTTCCTCTGGCTTCTTCTTTTCCTCTTCTCTGGTGGCTTCTCCTACCCATCAACCTCTCTGTTTCAGAAGTCCCCAAGCACCTTAGTCCTGGCTACCTCTGTCTTTGCCCAATCTCAGGCCTCAGCATTTATTTATCCAGTGAAAGACAATGGTTAAGAAGAAAGGTAACACAACTTCACTTGGTGTACAGCAAGCAGGGCTCTGGGAGCAGATTAATTACGCTTAGAATGTATAACATCACCCATCAACTCCTAGAGAACAGTGCTAAGACTAAGGTTAACCATCAATGAGATTTGGCTAGATTTGAATTTTATTAGCAGTGAGATTAAACCAAAAGTTTTCACTTGTATCACTCCATATCTTTGAAGGATTATTAAATCATGGGCATGACCACCTTTCTCCATGCTTTTGCATGATGCTTGATATAGCTGAGTCTTTATGTGAACATAAGACTGAAATAAGTTCCAGAACACTCAGTTTTTAAGTGTTGTTCCTATTGCAGATGCCCTCAGTGAAATAATTTGCTTCTTCTTTGAAATACATTTTACAGAAGTGCTCCTCAGATATCCTTCCTGCTCAGTATTCAGAATGCATTGATGCTAAATTGCGTTACTTTGTTTAGCATCACTTCCTGGCTTTGGGAGCATATGGCTGTGAGTCTGACCAGCCTAGGTCAGCAGCTATCTTTATCCTCTTTTTACTTAAAAGAAAATCAACGCAGTGGCTCACTAGGTTGCCCAGTAAGGCAAGGAACATGGTGTTTTTCTGTGTCCTCATGTATCATCCAAGTTTACGGCCATCTTTCTTGATACTTTCCAAGTGCCGACTGCCAATTATTTACGTTTAATGTCCTTCCCAAGTCTACTTTAAGATATGCAAGCTGTTTGAAGATGTTTATGCTTGACTTGCCTGCTGGTTTTCTAAAAAGAGAGAAAGAAGGCAAGAAGTTAGATGGGTAGGGAGGTGAGGGTGGGTATGAAAAGAGATGAGGGAGGATACAGTATGTGGAAAACAATCTATTTTAAATCTAAAAATGATGCAAAAAATAGTAGTTAAATTTTATTGATATTTTCTCATATTCTAAGAGTCACAGGCAGTTTTTTGGGTACTTCATCATGAAACAATTTCTGATGTCAATATGACACAAGTTGAAGACACTTTATGCCAAGTCTGAAGACCCATGATTGAACCCTGGAAGCCACTAGGTAGATTGACAGGATAGGATGGTACTAGCTGTCCTTTGACTGCCACATGTGTGCTATGGCACTTGTATGACCACACTAACACACATACAAACAAAATAATAAATTAAAACAATAAATACATAAATGTAATGAATTGAGAAACCATTAAGTTTTTGAATTGCTTTCGGAGCTTTGTAACACATGGATAATACAGGGAACACTTAGGTTTTTATTTTTTATTTTATTTTTTTATTTAGAAACAGCCATCACTACTATAAATCAGAGCCAGCACTGAATCCTAATACCATTTGAAGTATTCTGCTAAGGATTTCTATGAAGTAAATTCTATTTTTTTCTTATGAATCAAATTTCATGCATATTAATTAAGAACTATGCACTTTTGAATAACTCCTTTGAATTTTTTTGGAAACAAGTACTCCTTAAAACACTCAGACTGACATTGACTTTATTCAGTTACACAGACCAACCATACTTCACAATATTTCTGCCTAAGCCTTCTCAGTAGATGGACCTCGGAGGAATTAGGGGAGGGGAAATCATAATCAGAATATATAATACGAATCAATATCCTTCAATAAAAATGAAAAAAATCTTACTTTATGTATAATTGCTATTATAATAGGTTAAAAAAACACCAGGGAGAACATTCAGGAAAGAAAACAAGTGTAGTTTCAGAGCAAATATATGTTGGTAAATTGCTTAAAAGAAAGTATGGAAGGTATTTAGAATCTTAAGTAAAACTGTCAGATAATCGATCAATCCCACAACATAGCAGTGTATAAAAGGGATGTCTGCCTGCACTAGCATCCTGACTGCAGTGCTGTTTAAAACACAGACTACCCTGAGGTGTCTTTTAACAGATAAATAGATAAATAAAAGTTTTAATAATGAATATTATTCAGTCTTAAAGAGAATGAGATCCTGTCAATTGTGACAACATGGTTGGGATTGGTGGGTGTTATATATATATATTTTGGTTTTTCGAGACAGGGTTTCTCTGTGTAGCCCTGGCTGTCCTGGACTCAATTTGTAGACCAGGCTGGCCTCGAACTCGCAAAGATCCGCCTGCCTCTGCCTCCCAAGTGCTGGGATTAAAGGCGTGCGCCACCACTGCCCGGCTAGGTGGGTGTTATATTAAGTGAAAGAGACTAGGCACAGAAAAACAGTTACTAAATATTCTGGCTCATTTGTGAAAGAAAAAAGAATATTTTGATAGGGAATAAGTTACAACCCTAATCATGAAGCTACTTGAAACTGATAGATTCTGAGAGACGGAAAATAGGTTTTCTTTTATCTAGTGACACTGGATATAGCAACCATACTTCAGGGAAGGCCTCTTGTTCAAGAATAATTGACTAATGCAAAATGAAGTTCGTGAGATTTTTTTTTGTTGTTGTTGCTGTTGTTTTTGTTTTGTTTCGATTACACATGTGTGCACTTTTGTGCTTTTTTGTTTTTGTTTTACATTTTTCTCTTTTAATAGTGTGAAAGAATATAAATTAGAGTGTGTAAAGGGTGAATATCTTGGAAAAGTTGGGAGAGGAAAATGCTAGGAACAAAAGCTATTGTATGAGAAATTGAAAATAAATAAATGAAATGTTTTTAACAGAGGCAAAAATTAGAAGAGTGGTCACTAGAGCTTAGAAAGGAGAGATGACAAGGGTAGTTTGATACAAGGACCAAAACTAGGAATTAATGTTAGCATCCCTTAGCAAGTGTTGGTGGGCTGAGTGTCTGCCATGAGCTATGGCATCTGTTACTGGAATACCTTACCCTAGCTGGGAAGCCATGGTGGGCACCAGTGCAAACAGAAGCTCTTAGCCCTCATGTGACTGATGAACTGAGGGGCCTTGATAAAGGAAGGACCTCCCTCATCCAAGGAGAAAGAGAGAAAGGAGAGAGGGAGAAGGGAAAGTGTGGGACCAAGAGGGGTTGAGGGAGGGGGCTGTGATCGAGATGTAACTTGAATAAATAAATAAATGTATAAAAGAATTTCATTTTCTTAAGGCACTGTGTTGAAGGAAGAAGAGTTTGTAATAACATCTGAAGTTTGTAGAGAACTTCAGATAAAATCTCTAATGAAATAACAAATGCTTATAGAGATGAAATGTTAATTATTCTATTTGATCACTCCACATTATAGACATATACTGAATTGTCATCTATATCTAACATGTCAACTGGTATGTAAGGAAAGCAAACACAACCAAAACTGCTTCTAACTTGAATAATCCATTGATTCTTTTCATTCTACAAGTCAGTATCTTCCTTATCTAGGTCTAAGTACTAAGGATTTTATCTTTCCCTTCTGAAGTGAGGCTGCTCATTAGGATTATGTTAGTATTGGGTGAGTAACCATCTTGGGGCCAAAACTGAGTCAAATGGGTAAAAGTCTATTCTATATAATACTCACTGTACTTTGAGCCAGATTTTCAAATTTCAGAGGACAACTGCTACTTTTGTTAACCAAGATAATTTAATTTGTAAATGAAGATATGTGAGCACCACTGTTTAATCAAATAAAATAGAAAAGTATTTTCTAAAAGTTATCTCATATGACAGTGGTTTTCTGCCATATGTCCCATGAACTTACAAGTGAAGTGGTTCACATTTCCTCTTAGTATCATATATAATTGAGAAGTGTAGAAATGATTAATTAAATTATGTTGGGAGCCATTTGTAGAAATAATTAATTAAATTATTTATCAGTATTTATATTATATTTAATTGGTTGGCAGTGTTAATCCTTAACCTGCTATTATAAATGAGCACCCAGGCAACACATGGATTTTAACAAGCCTTAGCCTGAATTGTGCAATCTTAGCCCATCTAAGCTAGCTCATAATTATATTGCCCAAATATGGCTCCATATGTACATACACCCCCTTGGACTGCTATTCTCCACACTATGCCAGTGTTCCAGGCCAGGTGGCATCAGGTGTTTTTCTCTAACCTATGACATGTGTCCTCCTTCCTGCTCTTGGCCTCTTCTCCCTTCCTATCTGGAGGCTTCTTCTTCCCATGAACCTCTCTACTTCCAAAGTCTGAGAGACTTAGTCCCGCCTACCTCTGTCTTTGCCCAAGCTGAGGCTTCAACATGTATTTAAACAATGAGAGACAAGGAAGGTAACACAGCATTACTTGACTGACAGCAAGCAAGCTCTGGGAGCAGTTTAATTAACATTTAAAATGCATAACATCACCACATCAGAGAAGTATATCCTTTTCCCTTTTTGTTTATACTTTAGCATATGTTCACTTCATCTCTGTTCAAATTCTTTGTTTCCTGGAAATCATTTTATTTAATATGCTTCTTGGTTGGCCATGGAACAAGCCATTTTTCTATTTTTATATAAAGTATTCACAAATAATTCTTCTAAGAAGCTGGATCACTTGCCTCAAAAAATTGAGTATATTTATTATTCAATTATATAATGTGTATCCTCATGAGAATATTATTCATTTATATATATACATATATACACATATACATATACATTTGTGTGTGTGTGCCTATGAGAAGATTCATCATAATAAGTAGCATATTCTACCTTCTTTATTCCTTTTAATTTGAAAATGTTCATGGAAGTTTTTGCTGTAACATCAACTATTTCCTTGGTTTAGCATTTTTTCTTTCTTCTTTTTCAGTTTTTCCTTTTCTTCTTTATTTTTAGTGAGAATTCTTTAATATATAAAGTTTCACTAAATATGAATGAGATATTATCTTTAAAAGAGTTCAAACAAGTGAACGGTTAGGTATGAATTTTGACAGTTTCCCAGTTAAGCATACACACACACACACACACACACACACACACACACACACACACACACACACATATACTGAAACTCACAATCACACAAACATATACATTTGTTCCATTTTATAAACTATTTGATTGTTCACCATTATCTTAATTTTCACATGTAAATGTTTTATAAAGTCTTCCTTAAAATCAAAATACAAACAGTGAGCATGTGTATAAATTTTGTGAGTATACCCATGTTTAAGACTACAATTCACTGTATGTAGAATACATACATGATGAATTTATGCTTTCAATTAGATCTCACAAGTTTTCTACTTAGTAACTACAATTTTCATGTAACCAGTAAGAGAACTTCTATTTTTTTTATTTTTGCCTTTTAGCTCATTAAGTGTAGTACTGTGAAATTTAAGGAATGGTCTGATTATATGTAATAGAATTGATTGCACAGTGTTGTATCCACATATGAAACTACTCAAAATCACTGTTACAAAGAAATACATTGGTTTCGTTTAAAAAGTCAAGAGGTTAATTGCCATTTTTTTCTAATCTTATCTAAATTTGATCACAGGACAATACATTCTCTGGCTATCAGGAATTAGATAATTGAATTTCACAAAATTCTAATCTACTGCTTGAATTTCTAGAGCAGCAGACCTGGCCTGTAGTGATCTTTAATTCCCCAGAATAAAGACAAAATGTCTAGGTTTCCCGGGTCTATCCACACACCAGTGGTCAAAGGGAATTACACTACCAAATACAAATGCAAGGGGAAAGGAAGATATCTTTGTCCCTTAAGCAGGGAGTACTGCACTTACATAGCAAAGGGTATGCATATAAGCAAAGGTAAAGAATTGGGATCATTAATATAATCCACCTTCATTAACTCAATTGATTAACTGTCTTACAACTCTGTGCTTATAGGAAATATACTGTTATTCCATAATAGTAGAGAGATGAAATATAATACGAGAGATATTTTTCCTAACACTATTCCCTAAATACTCATTACTGTTTGATACTCTCAAAGATGCTCTTAAACTCTGATTGTATGAGTCAGACTTGTAATTTAACTTCTTTTTTGTATTGCCTTTTAGTATATATCAGTCACTTAGAAAGGCATGCCTTCTCTTTCCAAATGCTATGGCTTGAGGTTATTCAAAGTGGGCCATTAACCACCTTTGTAAAATTCTCGATCCTTAAAGATTTCATTGTATTACAGCTATTGTTAAGTTATTTTACCGTAGCTCAAGCTGGTGATGCTTCCAAAAATTAACTTTTAGAGAAAATTTGCTGTGCGATTATATAATTTGATGTTAAATATGCAGTTAAGATTGATTTCAAAATATCAAAATTGAAGAATTTCTGAAGATATTAACTCATTGTTAAAACTGCTAAATGTACAAACTGAAGTTTGAGAAGTAAAACACACAAAGTCATTTCTAATGTGAATTATGTTGCTCATCACCTAAGAGGTATAATGCAAATTATACTTAATTACCTCTTAGCCATGGATCTTCTTTAACTCTTTCAATATATTGTGTGAATAGAAAACAAAACAAAATATAAAAAATTCAAATGCTAAACTTTTAAAGGAATTGGGATATGTGGCTGTATTATTTATATCTATAATGATGATTAATTTATAGATTCTGTTTTAGAGATTTATTAGATTTTAGTTATATATTTTTATCTGCTTGTAGGTATGTGCAAGTGAGCACAAGTGATCAGAGGGACCAGGGATCTTGTATTTACCTGGAGCTGATATTATATGTAGTTTTGAGAAAATCTAACACAAACCTCAATCAATGAGTCCTTCTATATCACTTATTTTTATTTTTTGAGAATTTTATAAATGAGGACTGTGTTTGCATCATATTACCTTTCTCCTTCTTTCTTCTAATTTCTTCTGTGTACCTTATTCCTTTTTAAATTCATGGCCTCTTATTTTTAAATTATATATATGAGATTATGATTATGATTATCATTAGATACACATACATATACACATACACATACCATAATACATACATACATACATGCATAAATAAATACTTACACACATACATACATAAAACATACTGAGTTCATTTAGTGTTGTTCATAAGTATCTGTGTTTAGGAATGACCATTTGATTTTGGGTAATTATCAGAGGCTCATCCCTGGAGAAGACTGGTTCTCCTTCTTTCAGACAACACTAATTTCCTATAGTTCTTCATATAGGAGTAGGGCATTGTGATATATTGTCATCCACACTGGCATATCAACTGATGTTTGCATTGCACAAGTCTTGGCTTGAAGGCTCTGACTTAATGATTTATTGATTGTTCTGGACATTTCAAAAACATTTCATATTGTTTATTTGCTTTATTCCATTGTATATTTTTTTCTCTTTCAAGTTGGAAAACATGAAACACCTTCAAACATTCTTTTTTAAAAACATTTTAAAAAACATTCTTTATTCTTATATCATTCTGTACATAATTTTTTTCTTTTTTATAGTTGTTGCAGGTTCAAGTAGACTCTTATGACTCCCCTCTCTACTTACGTTTGTATATTATCCTCTTTGCCTTTCTTTCTGTCTAGTTTATTTTATTTATTGTATTTTATTTACAAGAAAAAAATGACTTCCTTTTCCTTAAAGATTTTTTTTTAATGTATACAGTGTTCTGTCTGCAGGTATGTCTGCAGGCCAGAAGAGGGCAACATATTTCATTATGGATGGTTGTGAGCCATCATGTGGTTGCTGGAAATTGAACTCAGGACCTCTGGAAGAGCAGTCAATGCTCTTAACCTCTGAGTCCTCTCTCCAGCCCTTTTCTTATGACAGATTTGGGAAGCTAGCTAGTTTCTGAAACTCATGACCTTTCCTAAATCTATACCCAGTTCACATAGCTCATAGTGACACCACTGATCCTTTTTTTTTTTTAATCCTTGACTATCTGGACTCACTTTGTACACCAGGCTGGCCTTGAAATCACAGAGATCCGCCTGCCTCTGCCTCCTAAGGGCTGGGATTAAAGATATGAATCACCACAGCTGGCAATTACAGACAGCTGTGCACTACTGTGACACCAGTGATCTTTTAATCACTCAAGATTGAAATCATTTTATGATACTCATTTTTCAGTTTTAATATGCATAAAACATTTACCATATGCTCTAAATGGTATTGCAGTACTGAAATGTGTGAAGTCCTATCCTCAATAATTTCATTCTAGCATCATTCACAATACGAGGATATTCATAAAAAGATAAAATGCTTTAAGACCAGAATACTGAATAATTTATGGCATACTAGATTATTAAAATATAATAAAATTACGATTACATTGCAGTGTGTGTGTGTGTGTGTGTGTGTGTGTGTGTTTTCATGCCTCGTATTTATGTGGATGTAAGAAAACAAGCTGTAGAAGTCAGTTTCCTCTTTCTAGAGATTGAACACAGGTTGACAGGCTTAGTAGCAAATGCTTTTATGTGCTGAACCACTTCACAGGCCCTGAATATGATCTTCCTAAAATTTGGTAATATCTCAAAGTAAAGAATATAGTATTTGAACTCATTAAAGTACCAATTCTATTTCCTTCTACAGCTCCCTTAGATGTATTAATTTTAAAATTCAGTCAATAGCAATGATTTAATTAAAAGATGCTGTGAAGATTAAATATGCCTAAACTAATACTTTGTCCAACATGCCAACCTTTCCCTATTGACAGCAATTGGCTATAATAGTATAATAACATTTTATTTTATTTTTTTAAACATTTATTTATTATTGTATACAGTATTTGCTCTACATAAATGCCTGGGCACAAGACCTCAACGTTGATGGTTGTGAGCCACCATGTGGTTGCTGGGAATTGAACTCAGGACCTTTGGAAGAACAGCCAGTGCTCTTAACCTCTGAGCCATCTCTCCAGCCCATAATAACATTTTAAAGAATGTCTATTCATATATGAAAATTCTCAACAAATCATTCAAAATATATTTATATATTAATATTTTGTGGTTTACTGAACATGGGTAGCATATCACTCACTTTGAGAGACTCAAGTTGCAAACCAGTAGCCAAAAAGAAGGATGGAGGGTACCAGATTCTGTGTACAGAAACTGGAATCCTGAGAAGGCAAGGGTGCCTTCTTGCCTTTGCAGCACAGGGGAATTCCCAGAAACCTGCTACCCATATTTCCAATTTCTTCCATCCCATCATCTATTTTTTCATATTTTTCTCCTATTGTTCTTTGTGTGTCTGTGAATTTCACATCATGCACCCTGTTCCCTTTCATCTGTCACCTCCCCTCAGACCCACCCTCTATCCTTGAAACCTCTCCCAACATAAATACAAAACAAAACAAAACAAAAAAAAAACCTCATTGTAGAAGCTGTAGCATGTCTTAGTGTATCCTACTATATTCCCCCATGGTGCTGAACTACTGTTGGTCTCCAGCTTGCTTCTTTCCAGAAATGTTAGGCTACTATTCATTCAGATGTTCATAGATTACTGAATGTGGACATAGCCTCTATCCTGTCTGCCACCTACTGCTTCACATGTGACACAGCAGTCACATCTGCAACACCTCTAGGGGCAGGTACATTAAAATTTTAACTTCTGAACTTCATCAGTATTAATATACCTCTATTTCATAAAAATAAATACATGTATACATTGAAGAGTTTTAAACAATATATTTTATTTATTGATGGGAACAGGTATATAATTGTAATCTTCAATGGACAAAAAATTTGAAAATTAAAATTAGATATTATGTTTTAATTTTTCCATGATGATAAAAAGATGCATTTTATTTTTGCTACATTTCATTTTATCTAAGGTATATATATATATATGTATGTATGTATGTATGTATCATATATATGTATGTATACATATGTGTATAATATATATATGCAATTTTTAAAGCAATTTTTGTCTTCTTGTTTATAAAAGACTAATGCTGCTACCTGTTGGGTCAATTCCATGAATAGGCAAGTGATCTAATCAATCTTGAAATGTGTAGAGTATCATGAAGATTTAATTTGGTGAGACGAAATTTTGGTTGCCATTGCAGTGCTGCCTGCCTGAATCTTGAGAAGAAACATCATGCAGTTGATAGTTTGTATTTTACTATTTATTTGGTGGTACATTCAAAACAAGATTAAAAAACAGAAAGCTTCAAGTACATAGTCGATTCTCTGCACCAATGGTATAACCAAAATCTGTCTCTATTGGTTTGAATTAAGACTAAGAGCAAGCATGGTGCTGGAGGGTTGGCTCAACTACTGAAAACAGTTATTGCTCTTTCAGAGGAACTGGGTTCAACTCTCATCATGACATCAGCAGCTCAAAACTGCTTTTAACTCCAACTTACAAGAAACCTGATACCATTGGCCTCCATGGTCAGCCATTCCCTCACCCTTATACTCAAACACAGACCACACTCAATCACATAATTAAAAGTAACAGAAAAAAACTGTTTGTTTAGAAAATGGAATAACCTACAAACAATCATGGACACTGTCCTCTAAAAGTTCCTTTCAGATTATGAGGGCGAATTAAATTCCAGAAACAAGAAATCCTCTTCATTTGTTTGCTGTGCTGTGATGCAGCTCACTGTACCTCAGACTGACCTCTTACTGAGGTCCTTTTAACTTAGCTTTCTCAGTGCTAAGGTTGTCTACAGCTGCCCAGAGGTCATGTTTCAAACAACCATTGTTAAAAACACATGGTAGAATTTCATGTTTTAAATAATTGACTACTACATTCAAAGAATATTATATTACAAAGCTATTAAGAATGTAATTTGATACTAATTTCTCATGAACCTTTTCAGGTCTTACCAAACTATGAAACAGGTATTGCCTTTAATCTAATATTCATTTTTTTCATTCACCTAATATGTATTGGATTCTGATTCATATGCCAACCAATGTTCTATATGGCAAAAACATGATAATGAAGACAAAAATAACTCTTATGAAGTCTTTATTTTATATTGGATAGGCAAGGAAATACATTATCTGCTGGTGTTATGTGTTATGAGGAAACAATATCATTTCTACATATGGTGATAGTCTTTTTTTCTGTTTCATTCATTAGAAAATTTGGGCCACAGAGAACTTCTGTGCTGCTACTTCATATGTCACTTTAGCCAAATATTCTAAGTTAGTGCATTTTCCTCCTTATTATAGTACTATGAAAAGTGTATACAAGTTACAAATACACAACAATATTTAGCACTTGAAGATATTAAAACTTATATGAATGAAGAAATACAGTCTATAAGTTTCACATATTAATTAAATGTGGTAGCTGTAAATTATAGACCTATTTTACTTTTCAGTCTGAATAGATGTCTCAACTCAAATTTACATATCCTAACTTTGACACTTTAGAATATATAATTACTTAAACCAGATCAATTTTCTCAAACAAATAGTCTTGTTTCAATTATGAGACTCATCTAAACCACTTGTAAATGGTATCCAAAGTGGGTGAGTATGTTCTTATTGCAGTCCCCCTTAATAATACATGTAGCTTACATTCTCATATAGAAGATGCTGTCTCATTCACCTAATGATGCCACAATATTGCATGTAGTAATCATTTTTAAATGCTCTTCAAGGGAAGTCTTGTTTCACTCTAACTTCTGAGTACTCTGAGGTACATTTCAAGTATAATTAAATAATTTCCCATGCCACTGCTTTGATAATTGTTTAAAGGAAGGAAATATAGCACATTTAATTGAATTAACTCTGACAGGGTTAGTGGACCAATTGCCATTTGAAGTTTCCCTCCTCAGTAACTTCAGTTCAAGAGAAAGGAAAGTAATTATGCTTCTTGGCAAGAATTAAGGAACCAATAACCATGCTCACTTCTCCTCCAGCACAGAGATAGCTTGGAAATAAATAGAAAAATAATATGCATGTACATGAACCCTTCTTAAAAATTTATGAATATTCAAAAGTTAGTTTTAAATGAAACATCAGATTGTCACACTGCTGATTATAAAATTAAGAAAATTCAGTGCAAAAATTAATAAATCTGTAATTATTATCTATATGGAAATATTCACTAAAACAATGCTGCTTTATCTTTTATATTTCATTTAAAAATTTAATTTTTGTATCATAATGTTTTATTTTAAGATAAAGTAATCAATTTAATTACGTCTGTAACACTTAGTGCCTCATAAAGCTTATTAATTTGCAGTTGAGGAAAGAATGACTTAGCCTGTAAAATAATTGTCACAACATTCACATTGAATCTATTGGAAGGAATGCGATTGCACTACTTAATAGATGCTATCCACTGAACACCTCGCATATTTCACACCTCCTGCCTTTGGATTGATGCTCAAACATTACATTTCTCTTCTGTCTAGATACAAGTCTTAGAGCTGATTCAAAGTCTATGCCTAACCTTCCCAGAATTCCCAGTTTTGTTATGACTCTGACTATGGAGAACAACTATTTTTCTCATTGTGTTCTTCCAATGGCTTTATTTTCTTGAAGACAAAGTTTCTTTTTCATCAACGTTCTTATACCATCCAGGAACATATATTTTTCACCTTGTAGACAAATATTCACTATGTGAGCAGTTCAAAATCACTTAAGTTCAAAATGTGGTTATTAATTTTGTAGTGCTTAGCTTATAGCTTTTCTTTGGTATACTAAAGAAGAATATATTTTTGAAAGAAGCAAAGGCATTTATAAAAGTTTAGAACTAAAATTTGGAGATATTGCTAAGTATCAGAACTATGTTTTATTGGAAGATAAATTAGAATCCTATGCTCTTTATACTTTGGAGGAAAGTTATCTCCAATTTACTTTTAAAATATTTACTGTTTCTGATAGTGGCTCACTATTTGGCCCACACTGGTTTCTTAATCATGATCCCCCTACTTTGATTTTACAAATGACTCTCGCCTTGAGAATTCTGTTATTTTGGGCATGGACTATCATGTTTGGTTTCACATTTCTCTTTTAGAGACACAAAATCAATCTGGGTGAATCAAATGACTTAGTTAGCATTCCTGGATGTATTCTTAACTCAAATATGATTGGCAATAAAGTTGTGTGTGTGTGTGTGTGTGTGTGTGTTGTGTGTGTGTGTGTTTTGTGTGTGTGTGTGAACAACAACAAAACCGAGTCCCTTAGTAGTTGAGTATAAAAAATGCTACAATATTATTGTCCTTAACTGAAATTGAGTCTATAAGACATATTCTAAACATATTCAGTCGACTTCAAAGTGGCAAATACTCATAGGACTCTTCTTTATAAAATATAGCATACATGTGGTGTACAGAATACATATGCATATATTGTTTGCTTTGATATTTAAAATGTGAGATTCTTAAAACCAAGACTACTTTAAGATTGATCCAAACAAATAGGCCCCCCAATTGTTTAATGTTTGTGCCTTGGGGGTTTTTATCTAAATAAACAAATCAAAGAAGAGAAAGATTACTTCCTTATCCAGGAAAGCATCTTAAGTCATGGTAAATTTCCATCCTCCATGTTGTATTTTGAGCCAATTATATCTGTCAACTTTGTTACTTATGCAAAAATCATACCTGCTTTCAAGTTATGATTGTTGATGAGAACTTAGTGAAATGACAACAGTGAAAACAAATGGAGCTCCATCTTTGTCTTTAATAACTTTAAAAAAGATGTGGAGGTTCCAATAGCATGCTGGTTTTTTTGTTGTTGTTTTGTTCTTTGTTTGTTTGTTTGCCTAACTTTGGAAGGCTACTTCATTTCTTTTCCTATATGCTGAAGTAGAAATAGTACAATTCATATGAGACTTATTCATCTCAATTTATCCAGGTCCATCATGCATTGCAAGCTAAATGATTCCTTCAGTGTAAAGGACATGTGATACTTTATTGATATTTTAGGAGGTTGTTTGTAGCCATATGATAAATCACAATTATATTTTGGAAATGTATTGCCAAACAAATTTAATAGCCCCTGGAGTGTTGTGCAGTAGACAAGAAAGTTAGAAGGGTCTATCAAACAGCAGCTTGTTTGTAAGCCCTCAAACAACAGCTTATTAGGAATTTCAAATTATCCAGATGATCAAGCCCTATTAATCTTGTAGTTTCTATAATGAAAAGTAATATAGAATATAGGCTTTTCCTCAATGTAAGTGGAAAGAAAAAATACATACACTTAAAACACAACTACATGTTACTTGTATACTTTCTACATATTTATAATAAAGTAATCAGGGTTGTTATGACTTAGGAACTATCACATACTTGGTACTAGATGTGAAAATGAGATAAAGAAAAGACTGTTTCCTATGAAATCAAAAAAAGAAGAAAATCATCATTAGTTCACAAAATACCTCATTTTTTTTCCTTTGTGAGCAGCTGTGCCCTGACTGGTGACCATGTGGGTTTCTAATGAGGATTGCCAGACAAAATACTTATGAACTTGCTTCCTGAATTATAATGGTCTATAAACACTGAAATTATTAATATAATCAGTCAGAGACTCATGAATCATCTCATGGATTTTTGCTGACAAATCATTTTAGAGGTAAGATACAGGGAATACCAACTAGACAAATACCATTTGTCCAATTGTTAAGAATATTATATTAGACTCTCTGGTTCTTTATGTTTCTGTACTCATTGAGGTATTTGCAACATGCTATATTTCACTGTAATATTGAGAACACTGAATGTTTCTGAAATACTTAGAATGATTTCACATCGTATATGTACAGAATCTATTAGCTACCATTGTTAGTATCATATTTCAAGGCATGTAAGATCCCATCTTTTTGAACTTGTAGATATGTTCTTCTTAACATCAAATACAATACTACCATAAAATTGAAGTAAAGAGGATAAACTGGCTAGACTCAAAAACATCATTTTTGTGACTAAATTATGTCTTGTGACCACTTCTAATGCATATGTTTGTGTGTGTGCTTGTGTGTGTATGTATGCATGCAGGTCTGTGCCAGCCTGCAGAGATCACAATTGAGACTTGGTCTAGTGGGACTGGGATTTAGATGCATTTGCATGGGTGCTATGTTCTGGACTCTGGTCCTTCCATAGAGCAGTAAACACTTTTAATCTGTAAGCCATCCCTCAGGCCCTGTACTCTTTCTCGAAAAAAATATCATTTTGTATTATATTATACTTCCAGGTCTTTTGTTGTGTATGGTACTTTTTGTACTTTTAGTTAATTATTTACTCCTCTTCACAACTGGTATTTATAAGTTCAAAATTCCAGAGTGATTATCACAGAATTTGTTTTAATGTTTTCTTGCACTAAGGCTACATATTTAATTAGATGTCTATTTACTAATTAAAACATTTCACAAACTAATCATAACCTCTCATAATCCATTGTAACAGTTATGGAATTCCATTCTAATGCAAATAATTACTTCTAAAGCTATGGGAGCCTGAGAAGATCTTTTTCAAAATCTAATACACAAACTAATTATACCATGCTACCACCATGGGAAACCAACAGGAACATTTATCCATATTTGATTTGTTATTTTAATTATTGCAATGCTTCATCATAACAAACCAATCAGAGAAACTCTGAATTTATATTAACATAGTGTATACTGCTTTATGTTAGCTCTGATATGTAGGTCAACTGTTGCTCTACTTGTATGTGGTTTTACTATTTCCTAATACGTGAAATTACTTTTCACTAAATCTATGTATATACTAATCTCTATCAATTTGATTTTAACGAGATGATTGACAATTTGTCAATATTTGCCAGGATTTTCTCCATCATGGATAGTTCCTAGTTTATAATGCATAATGATTGCTGAATTCTGAAAAACATGTTTGGTAAATTTAATGAGTCCACTTTCTTCAGGACTAATTTCAAACAGTCCTAACTTTTAAATTCTATAAGTGTGATTTGGAAATGTTTTCCAATTTATTTGCATGAATGAAAGTATAATAGGTATAAATGTATGAACTCATATGAGACCATGACAATAGACAGTGCTCATTTGAATCTCTGACCCATTCTTTCATTGTAACTTAGTAAAGAGTTGTGAAGTAGTCTAGTGAAGTTCTAGATTCTTGCTCTCACAGGTTCACAAACACAGGAAAGAGAAGGCATTTCCATTGTTTATCTGTATTTTTTTACTTGGAAGGAAATATTAATTATATAATTGTAAAGTAATATGCAACCATCTGGAGGGAACATGGTTTAATTATAGAAGAAACTGAATCACAGAAGAACTAATTCATTATGTTTATAATATGATAGCTCTACAATAATTGTAAATGGGGAGTTCAGTATAATTATTGTGGAATCAAAAATAAAGTTTAGTAGGAAAAAACCCTGAATTTGAAAACATACAAAATTTTAAATTCCCAGTCTTATCTAACAGATAATGGAAACATATGCAGAGACCCACAGCCTAACATTAGACAAAAATCAGGGAGTCTTGAGGAAAAGTTAGGGGAAGGATAGAAGAAGATGGAGGGACCAGGACACCACAAGAAGGCCCACGTAGCTAATTAACTCGAACACAATGGGGCTCATAGAGACTGAATCACCAACCAAAGAACATTCATACACTGATCCTAGGCTCAATACATATATAAAAGTGATAGGCTGCTTGGTCCTCAAGTGGATCCCCTAAAAACTGGGATGGGGTCTATCTCAGACTTAGATGACTTTGCCTCCCTCTGCAGCTCATTTTCCTATCAGAGCTGCCTTATCTTCCCTCAGTGGAAGAGGAAGCACTTACTCCTGATGATAACTGTTGTGCTAAAGTGGGTTGGTACTGTGTTGATGGGGGGGGGGGAGAGTATGGGAAAGTGGGTGGGAGGGTTGGTCTTGGAGAAGCAAGGGAGGGGGAAAGTGATTAAAATGTAAAACAAACAAATAAATAAATAAATAAAAAGACTTACGAGAAAGGAAATATCCAAAAAGGGAACACGGTGTATAAAAAGGGAACTACCTGGCCATGCTTTAGGCATTATTGTGCTTAATGTATAGATGAAGGAACTGCTTTAGATTGAAATGAACAGGCAATTGTTAAATTCACTGACATAAACAATTCAGGATTTGGATGATCTTTTTATTCGATTACTAAGTAATAGTATTCTGAACTAATATATTTATTTAAACAGGCAACTTTATTTCCCCTTGTGTAAAAATAACTTTAAAATTCTAAATTGTGAGGCCTTTCCCATTTTCAACTTTCTGAGACTTAGTGTGCATATAATTGGATCTAAATCAGGAATGTTGTCCACATGCTTGATGTGCCACTCATTTACTGCAGAATTCATGGTAACCTTTGTACTATCTCAGAAAGTTACTACAGAATCAAAAGTGCCTGAAATAATAAACAACCTGTTAACAGGGAATACAAGGTCATTACATATTTTCACAGGAGAATGACATTATCATTGTAGGTTTGAAAAATATACACAGCAAGAATATCTAGGACAAGAAGAATATAGGAAAAATAGCAGCAATATTGATAAAATAATTAACCTTTCAAATACTTATTATGAGACAGTTACAGCAAGTATTACAAATATCATCATTTAATATCCAACAATTCTTAGACACGGACTTTTTCTGTTATGCTTATTTCAATTGTGGAGGGATAAAAAATTATCATCCTGGTGGTCTGAATTTTAATGCTAAAAATCTTGTTTTATAGGAAACCTCAGCCTCGTGCAAATCAGAATATGAATTTACACTTGGTATTAAATTCATTAAGCCAGTCTAGTACCAAATACCTAGGGTTTGGTGAAGCTAGACTTTAATAGTCCAGTGTGATTTTCAAAACATGTGTGTTCTTGGAGATATTATTTAAGTTATGTTATGAAACTCTTTGGTCAAGGTCAACAAGAATCTAATATCACTTTCTCCACTGCAGAGTATTTTCATTATATAAATTAAATGATGCAAGCCACACTAATTTTTGGAATATTGTAGGGCAGTTTTAATCCACTTTTTCTACACATGCTTAATATTTGCATGGTTATTTTATGGGAGAAAATAAGAGAATAATCAAAGTGGAAGAGAGAAAGATAGACATATTAGGTATATGACAGTAATAAATAACAATAGATAGAAAATTATAGATGATTTGTATTTATATTTTTAGTTCTAGACATTGATAGAAATTTACTTAGTTTAAGGAGAGCTTAAGAACTGAACTTTACTTCCAACCCATAGAATTATGAATAAAATATTGAATTTTGAATATAGGAAACTGTTGGAGGACCCTGTTGTTGTTTGAGCTTGCAGTCCACCAGCTCTGAATATTTTTTATGAGCTGAGTCTTAGATGGAAAACTCCCTCCCACCCACAGCAGGTCCTCCCACCCTCTGCCTGAAACAATCTGGAGAGTATCTCACAGATGCCTCTAAACATGTCTGGAGTGTGATCTTTGACCATGGAGAGCCACAGGAAACTAAACTCTTGGTGTCAGCATATTGAATTTAAGTACAGGGAAAACACTATGTTTTACCTGTGTGCTCCTGCTCTATTTTATAGTGTGAACAGTAGACACTGGCTACACAGGTAGGGGAATCTTCGTAAGATTGATTGATGCAAGTATAATTTTATAATTTTAATCCCAACAGACCCTCTTTTGTTAATTACATTTATGTAGTAAGGTGCCACTTTACAGCAGATATATTTTCATAATTACCTCCCTTCAATGAGTCAGAAGAAGAAAATGAAAGTGTGAAGAGGAGGCCTAGACAGCGATAACTCAAAAACCTACCAGCAGTCACATACTCACTCTGTAATTATTTCCATGGTACTTTAGAAGAACATGATAAACAAGTATCTTATTTGATTACGGAATATGTCTCAGTAGCTAATATACATGTGCTAAAAATATCTCTGCGATGAAAGTCAATGAAGCTACTAAAATTGTGAAAGGAGCAATTCAGAGAGCTGAGGATGCCTTCTCTGAAAGGATCGCATGCTGGTAAATTCAGGACTTTAGCAACTGTAATCATGTAAATGTTTCTCTTCAGTTTGAATTTCCTTGATGGGAATTTTGTTAGTTTGGCAGTCTATTTTAAGGGTCATACTATACTTATGTAATTCAGTAAGACAACTATGTTTGGATTCTCACTCTTCCCCAGATGTTTAAATGTTGTGAATGAAAATTGCCAGATTCAAAGATGTCAGTTTCTTGCTCAAATTCCAATGGACCAGAAAAGGTTCTAAGTGACTCTGATTCAATGAGATAAAAAAAAGATAAGCAGTATAGTGCAATTTTTTTCATTTAAAATCGTTTTCTCAGAATATGGCAACAGGAATTATTTTTATGTATCTATACCAGAAAGTAGAGCTTAGAGCTTCATTTCAACCCTAAAATTCTCTACATATCTGCTCCACTTTATATATAATACTGATATTATGTTACATGAGAATTATTAGGTTGCCTTTATCTTGATTTCACCTCTACACACATGAATCTAAATATGGAACTATCTCTGCTTAAATCCTGAAGTTACTACCTATATCCTGTACATACCATACAAACTTGAACTAACATTGATTGACTGTATGCTGAATCTCTTCTCTTATCAGCCAATGCAGACAGCATTGATGTTACATCAAGGATAAGAATATATGTATATCCAGATACAGATGTACAATAATAGATGCTTCTATATTATACTCCTATTTTGCTTAGTTAAACCCTCAAACCATTTCATATTTTTTTGCTTGCTCTAATTCTTCCTAGACATTTTGCTTTCTTTTTGTTTTGTGTGTTTTATGTTTGTTAGTTCAAGTTACATTTCTTTAACAGTCCCCTCCCTCCACCCCTCCTAGTCCCACCCTCCCACCCTCTGCCCCCTTTCCCACCTATCTTACGCCTCCAGTGCAGGGTGCTCCCACATACCAGTCCCCCTCAGTTCATCAGTCACATGAGTGGTAAGAGCTTCTTGCACTGGGGGCCTACACAGCAGTTCCATTAGGGGGAAGTGTCCCACTAGCTTTGTTAATCATCTGAAATAAATAAATTCTCCCTTTTTGTTATATGCTTGAGATGTTTAGTGGACTGCTAATTAAACTTGTTGAGGATATGTATTTTCTCTTAGTGTTACAAATGTCTCACCTCATCTTTGAAACACAATAGGCTACTAATTTATCTCTGATTATTAACACTTGTATGAAGCAGACAAGTAGCACAGAATAATAATGTATTCATAAAAGTAATACTTTAAACAACTTTTACAGACATTATCTCATTTCAGTCGCATTTGGTGTGAGGTCATTCACTATGGTGGTGGAGGGAAACTGCTCTAAATTGAAGAAACTCTATTGTGTGTCCCTCTGATCCATGTCTGGATCCTTACGTTGGATCCAGGGAAGGGTATGTAATGAATGAGTGAAGAATGTAGCTTGAATTTTTAATAAAATTAGATTTTCTTTTATATAATATATAATAATATTGATTATGGTTTCCCAGACATCAATTCCTTACAGATATTCTCCACTTCACAAACCCAAATCTGTGATTTATTTCTCTATCATTGGAAAACAATCAGAAAAAATCATACTAGTAATAGTAATAATAATATGAAATAAAAACAGGCCAAAACAGTGTAAAATGAACAAATGGACAAAGCCAATTATAAGGTACAAGAAACATACAAAGATGCCGAGACACACAGATTTGCCCACACAAATATTAAATTGAAACAAAATTGAAAACATATAAACAAAGAATACATAAAGTTTAAAAAAATTCCCTGTCAAAAGATTATGAGATGAACTCCTCCCAAAATACTGTTTTCATTTTCTGTTGGTCCTCCAATACTTGGGAAGGAACCACCCCTTAAGTCTGGTTTGTGTATCCAGTGGGATTCTATTTGAGAAAACTAATTTTTCCTTTGTGCTAACTTCTGAGTAGTGATGAGGGCATGTATGTACTTTACCTCTCAACACCGGTACCCAGCTAGCTTAGACCTGCGCATGCCCTGGGCATACAGCCAAACTTGTTGAGTCTATATGGGCATAGTGTTCCTATTGCATCAAGAACAACTTGGTTTGTGGGTGTCTGTCTTTCATTCCCACTAACTTATATAGTCTTTCTGCTTCCTCTTCCTGTGAGTTCCCCACAGCTTGAGGGAAAGGATTTGATGGAGGCATCCCAATTAGGACTGAGTGTTCCAAGGTCTCTTATTCTCTGCACATTTTCCAGTTGTGGGTCTTTGCTGTTGTTCTCATTTACTGTGGAAAGAAGCTTCTCTAGTACCTGACCAGGACACTGATATAGCAGTACAGTGGAATGCTTTTAGGACTCATTATATGGTTTGTTACTTTAGCTTAACAATAATAGTGTTTGGGTTTCTCTTAGGTCCATGAACTATCTAGTAACAGGTTCTGGACCATATGGATAGTATCAGGCATAGATTCCATTTCATAGAGTGGACCTTAAATCCAATCAGGTAGTGGTTGGCTACTCCCACTCATTTGTGTCACTGTTGTGCCAGTACGTCTTGTATGCAGGATGTCATTCTAGATGAAAGTGTTGGTAGCTGAGTTGGTGTTTACCTTTCTCCTCTTGGACCACGGTAAGTATCTAGTGGTATCACAAATATTAACTAGTAGAGGTAATGGCTCTAGGTAGATACAAACTTGATTTCTCCATTTTCAGTAAGAAGGTATTTTCTTCAGCAATATAACATACCATTAGTTGGTAACCAATGGCTTTTCCAATAGCCTAGGTTGTTGGGGGCTTTCATGGTGCAACTATAGCCAACAACTCTATTATATTTAACCTATTCCCAGCACTGTAGACTTCATTTGAAGGTGAACAATGTCTAACTGGGGCTTTGTCTCTTCTATTATTTGTTCATTGCATTTATATTTCTTTCATATATACATATAAGAAGCTACTACTGTATTAGTCTTCTCAAATAGCCCTTTGTTTTAGCTGTTCCTCCCCATATTCCCTACTTAATCCCTTCTTCCCTTCTACTCTCCATTTGATCCTCCCATTCCATTCCTCTTACCCCTTCCCATCATATTTATTATGGTTGCTCTTCATATGGATATCCTGTATGGCTTATATAGACTGCAGCTGCTTGTTGAAGACTCAAGAGCTAACTTCTGCATATAAGTGAATAAATACCAAGTTTTCTTTTTGGATCTGGGTTACATAACTCAAGATTTTTTTCTTTAGCTCCTTCCGCTTACCTGAGAATTTCAGGCTTTTATTGAACAGTTGAGTAATATTCCATTGTGCAAATGTACTATTTTTCCTCACTCATCTGTTTACAGACATCTAGGCTTTTACCAGTTTCTAGCTATTATGAACAGAGCAGTAAGGAACATTGTCGAGCAAGTGTCTTTATAGAAATAGGTAATGTTCTTTTGAGGATATTCCCAGAGTGCTGTAACTGGATCTTGAGGTAGATATATTCCCAGATTTATGAGGAACCACATCCCTGATTTCTGTAGTGGCTGTACTTTTTTTACACTTCTAAAGTAATAGAAAAGAGTTTTTCTTATCCTACATCCTCCCCAGAATGAACTGGCATTTGTTTATTGATCATAGTCATTCTGACTGATATAGGATGAAATCTCAAAGAAATTTTGATCTTCATTTCTCTGATGACAATGATGTTGAACATTTCTTTAAGTGTTTTCCCATCATTTGTGTTTCATCTTTTGAGAACACTCGGTTTAGAATTGTATCCTAATTTTGAATTACTTTATTTGTTACCTTAATATCCAGTGTGTGTGTGTGTGTGTGTGTGTGTGTGTGTGTGTGTATACTTTAAAAGTTATCCATCTATATGGGACAGGAGAGATGGCTCAGTAGTTAAGAGCAGTGACTTCTCTTCCAGAGGATGCAGATTCAAATTCCAGCACCCGCATGGCAGTTCACAGATGTCTGCAACTGCCATGTGTGGTGGCACACACCTTAAATCCCAGCAGTTGGGAGGCAGAAGCAGTTGGGTCTTGAAGTCTCTTTGAGTTCAAGACCAGCCTGGTCTACAAAGTTAATCCAGGATATCCAGGACTATACAGAGAACCCTGTCTCAAAAAAAAGTTATCCATCTATTAGATATGTAGTCTGTTGCTTTGTCCAAATGATGCTATCCTTTGAAAATACAAAGCTATTCACTTCTATGAGTTAGCATTTATTAATTGTTGTTCTTATGGCCTGTACTGTCAGGTTCCATTCAGGAAGTATTTTCCTATTTCCATGAGTGCAAACTGTTCTCAAATCACTCTTTTATCATCTTCAGTATACCTGGTCTTATGTTGAAGTCTTTGATCCATTTGGACTTGAGTTTTGTGCATGGAGATAAGTATGAATCTACTCGTATTATTCTACATGCAGCCATCCAATTTTACCAGCACCAATAATGCTAACTTATTTATAATGTGTATATCTGCCTTCAAAAATTACGAGTGTGGACTATTTGCCTTCAAAAATTGGGTATGTGGACTTATATCTGGGACTTCAACTTATTTCCATTGATCAACATGTCTGTTTTAATGTATGCCAATACTATGCTGTTTTTATTACTATAGTTTTGTAGTTTAACTTGATGTCAGGGATGATGATAACTCCATCAAATATTTTATTATTCAGAATTGTTTTAGCTATCCTGGAATTTTTTCTGTTCCCATAAGAGATATAAGTTTTTTATTTCAATTTATATGAAGATTTTTTTTTGTAATTTTAATGAGGACTGCATTAAATCTGTAGATTACTTTTTGTAGAATGGTCATTTTCAAATTTGGTAATCCTCCCAATCCATGATAATGAAAGAACTTTCCATCCTCTGATAACTTCTTCAATTTCCTTCTTTAAGGTCTCAAAATTTTTATTATATAAGTCTTTGACTTACTTTGCTAGAGTTACCCCAATATATGCAATTGAGACTGTTTTGAAAGGTACTGTTTTTATTATTTCTTTCTCAGTTCATTTGTCATTTGTACATAAGTGGGCTACTGATTTTCATGTGTCTATTTTGTGTCCTGATTGTTGTTGAAAGTGTTCATCAAAAGATTAGGAATTTTCTGGTGGCATTTATAGAGTTATTTTGTATACTCTCATATCATCTGCAAATAAAGATACTTTGATTTCTTTTTCTTTTTTATGTTTATTTAATACTTAAATTTACATCTACATCATAGTGCGCTCTTTCCAACCCTGCAGGTACCACCCTCCCACCCTCTTCCCCTCTCTCCTTCCTATCCCACTCCTCCAGAGTGGGGTGTCCCTACATATCTGTGCTCCCCCCAGTTCAACATTCATATAAGGGTTAAGAGCTTCCTCATATACTGGGGGCCTACATGGCAACACTCCTAGAGCAAAGTGTCTCACAAACAGGTAACAAAGTCTATGTTCCTGTTCTTTTAGTTGTGTTGGTTGTAGGATAGTTATCCTGTACTATGTGGCTAAAATCCAATTATAAGTGAATAGATGCCATGCACATCTTTTGGAGTTTGAGTTAGCTCACTCAGGATGAGCTTTTCTAGTTCAATCTATCTGGCTCCAAAGTGCATAATTTCCTTAGTGGGTTCTTAGGTATTAGGGTACTCTTAGATAGGTATTGATAGGTATTAGGTTTTAGGTATTAGGTTTTAGGATATATGAAACTGCAAATTAATTAATTATTTTAGTTATTAGTAACTATAAACTGTAAGATTAAGTTGGCGGAGTAGCTGGCAGCTTGGCAGAGGAGCAGGAGGCCTGGCCCTCGTGCCTTAACCGGTTGCCTAACTTATCCTGGAGAAAGAGCCTGGGGACCAAGGGTGGCCTACATCACCTATAATCTAAATTCTGTTAATTAATATAAGTTGTTATATTAGGCCAGTAGAATTACCAGCAGCTTGGCAGGAACTTTGCTTGGGCTCGAGGGGAGTTCGGAAGTCTGGAAGTCCAATGGTGGCCGAGGACTGCTTGGACTGAGGGACTATAAGCCACAGCAGTCTTTTCTCCAATAATTAAATTCACCAAGACCTTTAAATGTTTTATTGCTTATCCCTTAACTGGGCAGACTCTCAATTAGCTACTCTAAGTTAACCCAGATCACCTAATCCCAAACTGCCATGTGGCTGCGATTACCTTCTCAAGACATCTATTTCCTTCTGTGTACCAGTGGAAAGAGAGAGGTTCTCTGTGTGTACTCAGGGTTCCTGTCTAATCTCAGGAAGTCCCACCTCCCTATACTCTTTCTGCCTAGCTAATTGGCCATAAGCAACTTTTATTAACCAATCAAGAGAATGCCTCAGAAGGGGTGGTAACCAGATCTCAGCATTGAATTCAATCTATCAGAATCAATGATATTAGACCTTCCCTCAACAGATATAGGTGTTTTACAGGTCTTTGTTAAGTACTAATAGTGTGTTAAATGTGCTAAGTGTGCTAAATAAAATTCTTCTGTTACAGTACGTCTTCATCTGAAAGGAAAAGAAAGTGAACCTTGTGAAGGTGAACAGTTTATTCAGTTCTCTACAGTTTCCATTCTTCAGAATGAGATCCCTGTCCACGAAGATGCCTTGTCTCCCACCACACAGTCCTTAATATACACTATGCTCACAGAAATAAAAGGCAGAGTAGAGATAAAACACACTGGAGCAACTGCTGATATACCTTCCCACAGCTTGTGCTATTCTAAAACTCCTTGTATTTTTGCCACTATCTTTTTAAAGCTTCAACTAAAACTCAAGGCTGATGATTATGTCAACTTTATGCTTAAATGTTCATACAAATGCCTAAATGAACAATATGAAAGGTGAAAACTAATATTTAATGAGCATAAATAGATGATCCTTATAAATAAAATTATATGACTTCTAAATATGAGGAAATAGCTCAGCCAGATTTTAATAAAAATGCAAATTGTAATTGCAATGTGGTTGCAGGGTCTATATTTCTGAATTGCCTGTTTAGTGTTTTCCAATCTCTTCTCTTTTTCTTTTCAGGCTGTGTTATAAAATATAAACATTGTTGCTCTCCAAGTATCATCTTGAGCACTTTATCTTTCTCAATGAAGTTCCCCTGGGAGATATTATCTTCCCCATGAAAACATTGAAGAATTCTCAAATACTTTCCCCAGCCCCTATACATTCCATAAAGAAAAGGCTTCTATTTAGCATTTCTGTTCTCCTTGGAAAGCCAAAGATCCAAAGTGTGAGGGAATACCATGAATGAAATAAAACCAAACTTTTTCAAGCAGCACATCTACATATTGAATACTTCTCTAATATAGAAAATTGACACATATTCCATTGAGAGTCTACTAATTCAGTGAGCTTATTTTTATTATACATTACATCATTGCAACTTGACATAAGATATGTCAATGATCTAAAAGGACAATGGCTAATCATCCTTGATGTTTTGAATGAATATTGCCTTCACTGTTTCTTTTAGATTGTTCATTTTTCCAATTAGGATTCTAGAATAAACAATGAAGGACTAAGTAAACTTATACAGGTTGTAGTTATTAAGCAATGCCTCTGTTTCATTCAAGTAGATAGGTTCTTCAACTGTGCCATGGAAATGTGCAACCCAGTAGTTCCACTTTTACTGTAGCCTGAGGGGTGGGTGTTGTCACAAGTCTTCTTCACTGCTTTCCCTTGGATTGCATTGTAGACTTGCAATCAGTTTTATTGTTGTTGTTGTTGTTATTGGTGTTGCTTTGCTTTATTTTTACTCTCTCTTTGACTCTTTAAAATGTATCTTTTTATTTTTTTAATGTGTATTTATTACTTCAAGTTACATCTCCATCCCAGTCTCCTCCCTCCACCTCTCCTGGTCCCACCATCTCACCCTCTCCCCCCTTCTCTCACAAATCCTAAATGTATCTTTCTATAGTGCATATTTGCATAAGCAACTAATTTTATTCTATTCTTTTACATCTAAGCAAATATGTATGCATTTTAACTTTCATACAACTTTTATAATTTGCCTATATTAAAATAGTTTTATATGCTCTTTTGTAATCATAGTCAATTCTCATTAATCTTTTGTTTCCCTCCTGCACTCCTGTTTATTCTTATTGCCAACTAGTGTTCAATCCTTACCTCCCAACCCACTAATCCCAGTGTGTGTGTGTGTGTGTGTGTGTGTGTGTGTGTGTGTGTGTGTG
>CAJQZJ010032563.1:1072922-1090053 GCA_907164525.1 Lophiomys imhausi
GTGTGTGTGTGTGTGTGTGTGTGTGTGTGTGTGTGTGTGTGTGTGAGTGTGTGTGCCTGTGTGTGTGTGTAGGTCTTGTGAAGGACAAATAAGTAATTTAACTAGATAGTGCTTTTAAAAAATGTCTGTCTCCATAATTAAGGATGACTTATTAGATGTAACTTGTGCTTCAGGACCGTGCATTGGCTTTAGGTATTCTGACAATGAGGTCATAATTTCAGAGGGAGTGATGGGGCATATGGTGTATTGAAAATGTTGGAGTGGGGGAAGGAAAAAGAATATATAATTTAATTGCATATAACGCACACATACACACACAAAAGGCTATGTATTTGTTTATTTTGTTATATATACATATATATGTATATATAACCACTAAAAGGGTCTTTAACAACTTCGTTTTGAAAATTTATACACTTTTCCTGAAATGAAACCATTCAAGCTCTCAACTGAATAAACCAACATCTGTCCTCATTCCTTAAATATTCTGTTTTTATTATTTTACCTTTCTATATATTAATGGTCCTTTTATAGAACCATTTTCAATCATTAAATTACCTATATAAAATTAAAAAATATATAGAAAACAATTAATTGTGCTTATTCTACTATCATTTAGGAAAATGTGTTACTTTATCCATCTGTAATGAAGAATTTATATGAGTTGTGCCAACAGAGCAGAAATTCTCTGAAAATAATTTGATAACTTATAGAAGAGCAATGACTCTTCTTGAAATCAGGAAAACTTGTGTGAGTTTGGTATTTATTTTTTTGAAGCAGAGGCTAGATTTATTTCTAGCTGAATGGGGCTAGTGCCTGGAAATGACCTGAGGGGAGAAATGAGAAGGAGCATTTTGCGGTTTCTCTGTCTCTCTGTCTATGTCTGTCTCTCTGTCTGCCTGTCCCCCCATCTCCTCTCTTCTTTTCTCCTCTCCTCTCCACATATTTGTTTTACTTTAGATTGCAGTTTGTCAAAACATTCTGGCTACATCTTGTGCTATGCAGAACATTTTGTCTCAGAATTACACTCATGAAAGGCAAGAGAATGTGAAGCATCCTGGGGCTAAATGGAGGTTTCGTTGTTCTGTGATTTATTTATGAGTAAAGAAGTAATTTCTTCTAATACAAATTTGCTCTACTTACAGAAGCAGAAATAGCTTCACAACATTTTTTTCTGGCTTTATTATGATTAGTTATCATGGGACTCTTGGGATTTGAAATTGGATATGTTGGTGCAGAGTTGCTGATTCTCCAGTCCCCTGCAGGACTTACTATTTGTCAAGGACAGACCCAAGGGAAAAAATGGCACAAAATTGTTTGTTTAGGGAAGTGATGATGAATCTGGGAGAAGTTGGAATTGTGATATGATCAAAATAAATGACACTCAAAACACTCAACGAACTAATAAAAATTAAAATGTATTATGATAAACATATGAAAATATATTTATTCTAAAAGGTAAAATTACAACCTAACCTAGTAGAAATATCTAAATTTACACAATAAGTGTTTTAATTACTTAGTAATCAGTTATATAACCTGGTGAATGCTAAGAATGATTAAAAAGAAGCAACACATGCTAGAAATAGTACAGAGTATTGCAGTAGATAATTGACCTTTTCTACACTGGGATTGGAAAATTAAGGAAATATCTACTGGACAGGACCTTACTGAATGTCCATTGACAGGAACTATTTTGCTTTGTGATCACAGTTTTCCTCAGTTACACATGGGTAAAAAAGTTTCTCAAAAGCAATATGACAAACTGGAAATATGAACTATAAATTATAAGTAATGCATAGTTATTCACTGATAGAAAAATGTTCCATTCACCAGTAATATCCCTGAAATATACTCTTTGCTCTCTATTTTATAGTGGTAGGATAAATATGCATTTGTTCAAAGAAACTAAAATGCATGAAGGTCATATTATTAAAATAAATCTCATTATAACCACATGTTAATGAGAAATAATGGGGATCAGAAGATCTAGGAATCATTGCAAAACTATGTAATAAGCATGTTTTTTTTCAATCTTTTTTACTTCCCCTTGATCTACTTAGGTGTGATTACGATGATCCTATCCATTCCTCTGCCTCAAACCACACAACCTATTGCAAAGTTCACACTTAGCATGCCCATCATCTTCAACATTCTATATTCTATGTTCAATGCCTTCTTCATAGAGCAAGTTTGCATTGTTTATATTTGGGTTTGGTTATTACAGTATCTTCCTTACGGAGACTATTGTACTTGGTTCTGTCTAATCTTAGTCTAATATTAAAAATTGGCTATGTAGGTGGAACCTTGTCTAACTCCACATAAAGTGAAACAACAATGTGTTTAAATTGGTTTGTGTTCCTTATAATTTGCTTCTTTCCCATCCCTATATACATCTCACAGATATATCTTCCAGAGTAATAAGTTTTAGCTCTATAGAAATCATTGTCATTTTACTTAAAAACAAAGTATAAGAGAAAGGAATTCACACCAAAGAATCACGCTCCTTGACATGAGTTACAGGCCAATAATATCCTTTCTTCTTCAGCTTTACTCAGCATCTGTGCAAGCAAGCTTCAGGACTGTGCACTTGCTTCAACTCAATTAGTGGCTGAAGCTTGCATCTCAGCTGGCATTTTCTCTTTAGAGTATTTAGCAAGATGTCCACTTATATCAACAAGATACTAGTCTCTCCTTTTCTTCTTTGTTTCCCTTTTATTGTCCCTACCCCCATACACATACATTCAAACACTGCCTATTTACTAAATAAATGAATGCAGGTGAGAGGAATTCCCTCCTCATCATCCTGCCTTCATTATACCACTTTTGAAAGATAACTTTGTTTCAAAGCATGTTAAGAAATAACAAATACCATTTTAAGATGTATGCCTATTGTAGAAAGCATTGTTTTCCTGTACCTGTTTTGTTATTAATATTTACTAATATTGATATTATTACCATTTCTATATTAAAATTATTGAGTCGGTAGAAATATGGAGTTATATGTTTTTAGCTTACAGGTTTGCTTCGACTCCTGTCAAGTCAAATTGTTTACTGCTGCTTTATTTCATTCTTTTGGTAGTTTATCTATTCAGATCTAAATTTAGATGGTAATTTTAAAAGCAAACTGGTTTTGAAAAACTTTCAGGAAAAGATGCATTCATATATTTTAGTTTCATATGTTTCTATTCATGTTTATTCTTTAGAATTTATCTATTTTAAAATTCTCAGACACTTAAAAATATTCACTAGATACCCTTGGGTGGATAAATCCTTATCATTAGTTTAAATTTCTATTGGCAGTTTATTTTTTATTTTCTCAGAGGACAAAGCACAAAATAGATCTCAAGCTAAGTGGGATGACAGAACTAAAGTGCAGATGGTCCAATTCAATATCCAATGCTTTTGCAATTTGCAGTGCGTCTGTCATTTCTGAAAATTATGTTTTATACACTTCCTAATGTTTTCCAACAAGAACCAAGTCTAAAACTTGTTATATAATCATAACTTGGGGTAAATATAAAAACCAAATAAAACTCTGGTAACAGAGTTCTGCTACATACATCAAATTCTAGAAAAACTTCTAATTCACACTATTTCCTTTTTTATAGTATTCAAATCTTATTTATCAACATCTGTATGAAATCATGCACATTAGCTAAGCACTTATTGGTATTTACATAAGTAAGGATCCATACAAATATTTATAGTCACACATACAAAATAAGATAATAAATTCTTATATTTATTTTTAAAAAGTCATTGTGTATCTGTGTGTCTCAGTGTAGAGCATTTTCCTAACTTGTGTAGGCCCTGTGTTAATCCCCTCATTGCAAAACTAAAAACTAATTTGAAAATACTAAAAGAAAAAAAACAATTATTTCCATGAGATTATTTTACCTGATTTAAAAAATTTTAATTTGTTTTATATTAATTTATTAAAAACAGGAAAACAAAAATATAGCAGGAAAATATAGAATGTCTCCTCATTTTTGGAATATCAACAAATTTAGTGCAAAAGAAATATGTTATTTATTATGAAGTCACAATACAAGATCATGCAAGAAAATGTCAGTACATACATTTATAATTAAATGAATAAAATATTTAAAATATTAATGTCATATCTCTAATAGTCTATATATTTAAGCAGTAGAAATTTCTATTTCAAATAAAATAATGTTTATGTTCCATATATCATTTGGAAATAGTTTTCTATTCTTTAAAGTGCTTGAAAAATTTGGATCAATATAAGTATATATACATAAACACACATATATACATACAAACTTTATAAATATGTTATAAATATTTTACACACAAAATACACAAAACTATATAAATTATAAATTTGTTTTTCAAATATTATTTCACACCACTTTCAAATAAACTCTCTCATATTGATATTTATAAAACACATTGAGAAATATGAAAATAGGAGTTTGAGTTGTTCTTAAAATTTTCCCTTTTCCTACATGAAATATATCTTATCTGTTTTTTTTTTTAATTTCTTCAAGTTACATCTCAATCACAATCCTCTCCCTACTCCCCCCTCTGGTCCCACCCTCCAAGCCTCTTTCCCCTCACACCCCTACCCCCTTATCTGCTCCTTTTTCTTTAAGTTTAAGATATATCTTTTTCCCCCCAACAGCTCCCCTTTTCAGTCCAACAAATGGCTCTTTCTCTTATAACAACAAATACAATACAAAACAACAAAAATAATTAGGCCACAATTAGGAAAATTATAAGGTTTAGCATACATTCCCAATGTCCAGTCCATACATATTTGGCAACTGAGTTTAACATTCTACTGCATGAGTTTAAAGTTCTATATCCAACCCAGTTTCCATCCTAACTTGCATCACCATCTTAAAAACATGTTCTTAGATCCAGAACACCCTCTTAATTCCTAAACAACTCAGAATTCAACTATGCGACAAAAAACTCTCTAGTCTTCAATCACATCAGAGACTCAAGAAGGATAAATAGATTTTATCTGTTTTAAACATAACTGACTTGTTTATGAAGCAGTGTTTAAAAATTATAAATGATCTTATATATTTATAATGGAATAAATTTTAAAATCATTCATTTTCTCTTTATTTTTAAGTTATTATGCCAGTAACACCCCAGTGAAAAAAGTGCTGAAGTAGGAGATTTATATCTTATTCCACAAAAAGTTTTTCTTCATGATGTGTGATTTATACATCTATCTATAATAATAAAAAATGTCACTGCAATCAAATGTTACTGATACATTTGTAAGGATCTTTGCAGTTCTTTCATGGCTGGGTTCAAACTATTAATAGATTATGCAGATATTAGATTTCAATGACTGTGAAAGTGTTTTACTCTTAAATTAACTGTTTCACTGGTATGATGGCTAATTTGCTTGTTAACTTGACACAACTGAGAAAAGGGTACCCCATTAATGAAAAACTATAGCCACATTTGCAAGGATCTTTGCAGTACTAACTGTGTGAAACAAGACGTCTTGATGAACATGATAGGACACTGTGTCTTGAATTTAACTCTTTATGTGCAGTATTTAGTTCAATTTTCAGAAAGTTAACACTACATCTATGTAAGTGTATCTTATTAATAAGTAAAGGAGAAGAAGGGCATAGCCAATCCAAAAGGCCTTTACTGTCCTACAAATGTATCTGTAATAAAGAAAACTGTTAAAATAATAAGGCTGGGTTTGAAACAAAACTGGCTAATATGTTATAGGGTAATAAACAGTGAGATGTGCATGGCTGTGCTGCCACCCAAGGCTGTGTTGATTTCGATGATCTGTGGAGTCGCCACAGGGACTAATAGTTTTGTCTCTGGTCTGTGATGCTGCCTGAGGCCATGTTGGTGTCTGTGGTACATGCTGCCACCTGAACCATGTTGACATTCATGGTTCATGCTGCCACTAGGGACCAGGTGGTTGTCTGTGATCTGCGATGCCACCAAAATCCATGTTGAAGCCAGCTGCTATGAGGAATGAAGCTTCTTTTGCAGTGGTAGGGATGAGTGCAGAATTGTAACTGAGAGGAAGAGCCATTGAAGGCTTCTGTGCCAAGCTCTTACCCCATACAAAGAACAAAAAAAAAAAAAAATGAAAGAAACAAGCCAGACAGGAAGTTATTGAAGAGAGTCCTTAAAAAGTGTGATAAGATGTTGTAGTGTTCCTCTTCACAGTTGATGACTTCTGGGGAGGGAGTGTTGTGTTGAGGGGAAGGGAGTGGGGAAGTTTTTTGGTTTTTTTTTGGTTTTTTTATAGGTCAGTCTACTGAGAGTTTGACTGCACTCCAATGAGTATATGGTCAACACAAATTGGAATTGATGAAGCAAGTGTGATGGAGTACATTGTACTAAATCCCAAATAATTAATAAAAAATTATGTTGTGGAAAACTGATAAATAAACATAAATAAATCTTAACAAAAATCATCACTGAAGTTATTGATTCTTTTTATTTTAATATTTTTATTCACATGTGTGTGTGGGGTGTGTGTGTGTGTATGTGTGAAGCCAAGTTGGGGTGGGAGTTGGTTTTCTCCTTTCATTACATAGCTCCATGAAATAGGGACCTTATCCCTGGCTGTAAACACTTTTTTCAATGAATCCATCTTACAGACACCAAGGTAGTATTTGTATAACACAGAAAATAATTATCTATTTGGAAAATCAACATTTTGACAATAATTTGTCATATAATCATTTACTAATTAAGATAGAAATGTTTTATTCTTTTAGATAAGTAAAAAAAAAAAAAATGTGAGTCTCTTACAATTCCAGTATGTCATTGAAAGGACACAGAGCATTTATCTTATCCTCACATTAAATCCTAAAAACTTCATATATCATGGTGGCCCAAATTTTGTGGAAAGAGCTTCTTCTCTTTAACATAATTGTACATATGTACTGTGCAAAAACCAGTGAATGAGTCATTGGATCATTTTTGAATGAAATCATGTGATTTTCAACTATTGCTGTGTTTTATTAGAAATCCTGTCAAGTACCCTTAATTCTTTCTCCACTGCGGTTGGACTATAAATAAGTTGTATAGACATGATTTGAAAGAGTGTGAATGTGTTTTACTCAAAAATTATGTTTCTCTGCTGTGATGATAAATCTCTTTTTTAAAATAAATTTATTTATTTGTTGCTTCAAGTTATAGCTCCATCATATTGTCCTCTTTACCCCCTTTCCAGCCTCGCTCTCCCATCCTCTACCCCCTAACCCTTCCATCCCACTCCTGTGGAGTGGAGGATCCCCATATAACAGTCCCTTCAGAAGTCATATGAGGGCCAAGAGCCTCCTCATACACTGGGGGTCTACAAGGCAGTAATTCCAGTGAAAAGTGTCTCATTGCCAGGGAGAGAAAACTAAAACACAAACAAACAAGTCTATGTCCATGTTCCCTTTGGTGCGTTGGTTGTATTACAGATATCCTGTACTATATAGCTAAAATCCAACTATAAGTGAATAATTGCCATGTGCATCCTTCTGAGTCTGGGTTAGCTCACTCAGGATGAGCTTCTCTAGTTCCATGCATTTGGCTGCAAATTGCATAATTTCGTTGTTTCTGATGGCTGAGTAATATTCCATTGTGTAGATTTATCACAGTTTTTCAATCCATTCTTCAGTTGAGGGACATCTGGGTTGTTTCCAGTTTCTAGCTATTACAAATAAAGGCTGCTATAAACATAGATGAGGAAACTTCCTTATGATTCGGTGAGGATTCCTTTGGGTGTATACCCAGAAGTGGTAGGGCTGGGTCCTGAGGCAAAGCTATTCCAAGTTTTCTAAGATATTGCCATACTGACCTCCATAGTGGTTGCACAAGCCTGCATTCCCACCAGCAATGCAGCAGGGTTCCCCTTTCTCCACACCCTCGCCAGCATATGCTGTCATTTGAGCTTTTGATCTTAGCCATTCTGACAGGTGTGAGATGGAATCTCAGAGTTGTCTTGAGTTGCATTTCTCTGATGATTAAGGATGTTGAGAATTTCTTCAAGTGTCTCTCGGCCATTTGGGGTTCCTCGTTTGTGAATTCTCTATCTCTGTTCCCCATTTTTGATTGGATTATTTGTTTTCTTGGCATTTAGTTTCTTGAGTTCTTTGTAGATTTTGGATATTATCAGCAGTTACTTTGTTTTCTCAAACATCAATAGGAAAATCATTACCTCAGATAAATCAGCACAGAAATTCTTTTCCTCCATGATTTTGAGTTCAAATTTGAAGCATGTGTTTTGTGTGAAAGGCACAGAATTTAAGAACACCATCTATGTGAGCCAATTGTTTCCAAAATGCTTCCATTCAGAAATTTCTTTGAGAATTTCTTCCTTCTCAGTGTATTGGAACCTTTGAGTAGTAGTTCTGAAGTTCTTTGGAAAATATTGGTATTAAATCCTCAAATTACATCAATAGCAAACATCTTCATTTTTAACTTTAAAAATGGAGATAAGTACACTTTGTTCATGCTTTTTGATCAGTAATGGGAAAATCAATCTTATTTCTACAATTTTTGACAAAATCTGTACTTCTTTCTTCTGGAGAAAAACTCAGTACCCCCCTACTGGACAAAGGCTTGCTTCATCTACAACTAAATCAATATTTAGCACTAAAAATTCAGAATAGATGATCCATTATTAATTATAACTTCTCTCCTTTGTTGTATGATGCCATTGTATCCTTATATACTAATGTGTTAGCAGTAGTATTCACTGTACATCAAACTTCTAAAGGGTATGGATCCAGTAAGTTTACACACATCAAAATAGCTGTTGAAAATAACATGAAAACAAAGGATTCTAAGTGGGTTAACAGGAATATATTCAATATATCAAGGTTATAATATTTTTTAGTATTTTCAAACTACATGATTGTTTGAGAAAACAGCTTATCTTACTTTGAAATTGCTTTCTCAAATATGCACAGAATCAAGAGTGTGCTTCACTGTGTAAATAGGCTGTTCAGGCCAACAGTGAGTGGGTTTCATTATCTGGTCCTCATCTAAATTTAATTTAACATATATGAAGCAGTACACTCTCTATAGCCTTTCATTGAATTTCTGCACATCTAGAATCCTTCAATTATGGTTCACACAACTTTCTGTTATGCTGCTCCCATTAGAATTTTCCCAAATGAGCAATCTCTGTTCATTTATTTGAAACATGTTAGGTTGCCAGTTTGCTTTTAAGTTTAAAAGCTAATAAACACAATCCATTCACTTTTTCCTCACAGAGCCTATTTCACAATCCTTTAATACTTTTGTTGATCTCCTTGGAATCACTAGGGTGTGTTTATTTCCTTTTTAAAACTGAGTAACTGACACCATTTTTCTCTGCTTAAAGAATAATTCTACAATTCTCAGATGTAATTGATCTGTGATTGTCTTCCTGGTGAGCACTATTCTGTGCTGTAATAACCTTTTGCTATAACTGACTGACAGAAAGCTTATTTGCACAGTTTCTGTGTATTAGAGTGAGCATTACATAAGGAAATAGTAACACACAGGCAAATAGAAATGAGAAAAATAATAAAATTTCTAAGAATGAGCTTGGCTTATGTAGATTATAATGTGGAGAATGAATAAAAGCACATACTAGTTCTATTTTTAATGCAATTCCTAGATTTCTCTTTGACATCTCTATATGTGATAAACATAGCAGATGTCAAGATGTGTGTATGTTTATATTTCATATTTGCATTTTATTGTTTATAAATATAATATTAAGATTATAAGATATATTTATTTGGAGTGTTTTTTAAATAATAAATGTTTGTTAAATACTTTAGACAATTTTAACAATAAATAAAAGTGAATATTAGAAATATCTTCGAAATGACTGATTTGCAAATGTTAATTGAGATGACTAATTTATAAGCAACCAACTATAGCAGACATTGAAATTAAAATTATCTCATATAGTAGAAAGTAACTTAAAGTTGTAAAGGTTATATTTCACATAATTATACATGATTTCAGACATACAAAAGTAAAGAATGTAATACAATAGACATCTGGTTATCTAGAGTCTGGTTTAGAGAATTATAATCTCATGATTATTTGAAAGAGATTGCTGGGATAAATAAGACCTAATTCAACTTGTCTGACATCACGTTATTTAACAATTCTTATTAGGAGGAGATGTGATCTCAGTGTTGTTTTAAATTTCATTCAATTCCATTCATTAATTCTTGAAACTATTTCCTGTCCCATATGCTTCTTTTCAAGAAATTATGTTTTTGGTTTTTGTTGTGTTCATTGTTAAATGCTGAAGCATCTCTCTCTAGTAATTCAACCATTTCGGTTCTCACATTAATGTCTATGATGTGTTTGAATTGTTTTTTTTTTGGGGGGGGCAGGATAATAAGAGCATAGCTCCACTCTTTTCTATATGGATATCATGATTTCCCTGCCTTGCGTGTTATAGAGGCAGTCTTTTCACCAGCATATGTTTATGTCTCCTTATGTAAAACTGAAGAGGCTACCACTGCATGGGTTTCTTTCATGGTCCTGTTCCCTAATTGTTTAGTAGTCATGGATATTTTTAGTGCCTGTCATTTGAACTATTATAATTTGTGGTCAGGAGGTATTCTGATATGTTCAAAACTGCATTTTCTGTTTAAGACTTCCATGACTATTTTCAGGCTTAATTATAATTAAGCAATTTTAGGATTTTGTATAGATCTGTGAGTAAGGCTATTGGAATATCATAAGGATTTTTTTGACTAGGTTGATTTTTTCTGTAATTTATCATTTTGACAATATTAATTTTGACAACCTATGTGTACAGAAAAACTCTTGCACATCCTAGAATCTTCTTTCCTTTTTATTCATTTGTAACTTATTCATAATATAATTATTTTATATTATTTTGTTAGGTATATTTCAAGATCTTTTAAAAAGCTATTGTACATGAGATAGTTTCTTTCTTGGTGAGTTCCTTATTGGTATACAGAAGAGCTATTGATTTTTTGGCATGTTGAATTTGTGTCCTGCTGCCTTGCTGAAAGTGTTTCTATAAATGCAAAATTATCTACAAAGTTAGTCATAAATAAAACTTAATATGTTCAATTGTGGCAAATGAGGCAAAAAGCATGATAATTTCTCATTTGCATTCCAGGAGCATTATTGATTGCAACAAATCTCCATTTTCTTTATCATGTTTAGAAAATG
Source organism: Lophiomys imhausi (assembly GCA_907164525.1). Taxonomy (NCBI): domain Eukaryota; kingdom Metazoa; phylum Chordata; class Mammalia; order Rodentia; family Muridae; genus Lophiomys; species Lophiomys imhausi. The sequence goes on from CAJQZJ010032563.1 coordinate 1,084,098, forward strand.
ATGTCTCAGAAAGAAAACAATATTATCTATACTGTAGCTAATCAATGAATTGTCTCGCAAAATGTGTATGCTTGTAATAATGGGATAGAACAAAAGTTCAGGAAGGGAAAATAAATACAGAAAACAAAAACAAAATAGAAGCATGCTCTCTCAACAAAAGGAAAATTATCAAATAAAATATACCTATGCTATTTTGTATTAGTTTTTGTTGTTTTGAGAAAAAAAGAAACATTTCAAAAGGCTGTTGTTAGGAGAGATAATTATGTCCAACATAGAATAGTTTTAACTAGATTTATGAATAGTTTAATGTGGCAAAACCAAAATTTTAACTGTTCTTGTTCTTCTACAAAGCAAGTATTAAAAAGATTATTGAATTGTGTTCAGATATTTGATGTTCTCCATCAACATTCAACCTACTTATGCTTTATAATCCTATGGCCCCAATATCTTATATTTAATGAATAATCTATTCTTTGATATTTTCTGTTTCATCTCAAAGACACTTACTGATAAATTGATCTGTAACAAAATATAACTACTTATGTCTTCAGACTAGGAAACTTAAATTATTGTGATTTAAGTCAGAATATTCCAAGAATTGTTTGGTGTGATATTCCAAGTAAACCCAGAATTTCAAAGTGTTACTCTCACCAACAAAAATAGAAACAAATAATGTAAAAAGAAAGAAAGAAAGAAAGAAAGAAAGAAAGAAAGAAAGAAAGAAAGAAAGAAAGAAAAGCAGGAGAAATATATTGTCAGTGACCTCAGGAAAGTCACAATGGGACATGAGGTTTATATATTTTGGTACCAAACCTCATCTTCCTATTGGATTTAGTTTACATAAACATATGGATGCTTACTTTAACAAAATTTAGATGGTGAACACACAAATTATATAGCATATTGAAAATATTCTTGGTTTAATGTGAATATTAGTGGTGGTGGTGGGGAGTAGAAATAGTTTAAGAGCTGAAGGAAGAAGTGCTGTGAAATTCTGTCTTCTGTACATGATATAGTTACTACTACTAGGAATTCAGAACTACTCTGGTTTCTTCTCCAATACCTATAGAAGATCAAACCAGCCCAATTTTTTTCTTAGATTGGCTACAAAATCTGGAGGGTCCACCATTTACTGAAGACATATTGGCAGCTGCTTGGGGATGAAAGAATCATTTTTTTTTCCTATTTTTAGGATGTGCCCACTGGTAAGTTTTCCCTGCTCCAGTAGATGTCAATATAGTCATGCATATATGGACAATCCTGACTAGAATTAGTGGATTTTAAAACAAACACACAAAAACATGAAGGTGCTTGGAAGAATGTTGAGAGGGGTGGAAGGAATTGAAGGGTGATTTGGGGATAGATATGATTATATCATATTGCATAATTATCCAAACTCTACAAAGAACTCAAGAAATTAAATGCCAAGAAACCAAATAATCCAATCAAAAAATGTAGGACGGAGCTAAATAGAGAATTCACAAAGGAGGAATCCCTAATGGTCAGCCGAGAGACACTTAAAGAAATGCTCAACATCCTTAACCATCAGAGAAATGCAACTCAAGACGACTCTGAGATTCCATCTCACACCTGTCAGAATGGCTAAGATCAAAAGCTCAAATGACAGCACATGCTGGAGAGGTTGTGGAGAAAGGGGAAGCCTCCTCCATTGCTGGTGGGAGTGCAGGCTTGTACAACCACTATGGAGGTCAGTCTGGCGATATCTTAGAAAACTTGGAATAGCTTTGCCTCAGGACCCAGCCATACCACTTCTGGGTATACACCCAAATGCCTCTTCACGGAATCATAAGGAAATTTCCTCATCTATGTTTATAGCAGCCTTTATTTGTAATAGCTAGAAACTGGAAACAACCCAGATGTCCCTCAACTAAGGAATGGATAAAAAGCACTCTGGTACATCTACACAATGGAATACTACTCAGCCATCAGACACAATGAAATCATGCCATTTGCAGCCAAATGGATGGAACTACAGAAGCTCATCCTGAGTGAGCTGACCCAGACTCACAAGGATGCACATGGCATCTTTTCACTTCTAGTCGGATTTTAGCCATATAGTACAGGACATCTATACTACAACCAATGCACCAAAGGAAACAGGAACATACTTTTTTTTCCTGTCAATGAGACAACTTGCCCTAGTGGTGCTGCTTTGTAGCCCCCCCCCCCCAGTGTATGAAGAGGCTCTTGGCCCTCATAAGACTGCTGAACTGGGGCAGAGGACTGTTATGTAGGGACACTCCATTCTAGAGGAGTGGGATGGAAAGGATAGGGGGTAGAGGGTGGGAGGTTGGGACTGGGGGGTGTGGAAAGAGGACACTGTGATGGAGATGTAACCTGAAGTAATAAATAAATATTAAAAAATAAATCAAAGCTCCTATAACAGAAGGATTCTATAAACAATACAAGCCACCCACAATTTTAACACTTTTGGTACCTCATAAGTTTTTTGTCCCATAAATTTACTTAAGTAATAACTATTATTTAACATTTAACTCACATACCATATTGTTAACATTTATATAGAACATTGGTCTATCTTTAAAATCTTCTACATGAATGTTCCAGCCTTGCACTCTCAACTTTTAGAGAGTTACCTCCATATGCAGTGTCAGGGCATTCTTTCTATTATGTCAGCTCCAATTTACGGTAACAATTTTTAGGGACAAATAACTTTTAATGTCTTGTTATACACTTAAGTGTTTTCATTTGAATGATAAGTGGAATTTAGATCTGAGTATTTCAACTACATTTTTCCCCTATCTCATGGTACTAGAAATAAGATAAAAAGGTTAATTAGTTTCACTCATGAAAATCAATTGAACAGATTTAGTATCTCATGAATCACAAATATTACTTCTGCATGGATGGGTTATGCATTAGAGGGGCAAATTTGTTCAGATCCTATTAATGCAGTCTTCTTCTATTGGAAAGCTTGAATCAGAGCATAATGGGATGCATTGGTCTCCATCCCTGCACCTGCACATTTTGTAAGTTTATTTTTGGCAGGCTTGAGAACACAGAAACCACTCTGCTGGTGTAATAGTAGTGGCTTTACCCTAAGCAGCTGCAGGTGTCTTGGCCACTGGAGTCTTTGTAAGCTGGATGTCCTCACATGGTGGTAAGTCTTAAAGGCAATCTAGTCTTTTATATCTTTTAATCATATATGTATATATATACATTATCATAAGTATTATCTGTGTAATATAAAATCTTTCATAATCTCAAAAGGAGCCGAGGCCAATAGAAGCACATAATTTTGATTGAGAATTCCAATTTTTAGAAATGTACACTAAATGCTATGCAGGGTTTCTTTAATCTGAGGAGAAATTCCAACTAACTTTTCTCTGTATGACTGTATAATAAATCTGCTTTTAAGAGTAAACTTGGTTCTTAAATCTTTCATGTCTTAGTTTTGGAAGCTGTTGGCTCTGTACTTCCTGTATATATTTATCCTTCTCAGGTCTCTGATGTGGTTGAAGACTAGTAAGTTATAGTTTTGAAGTTAAATTTTAATTTGTTTAGGAATTAAAAGGATGTTCTAAGTCTAAGAAGGTGTTTTTAAGTTGGTAATGCAATTTAGGATGGAAATTGAGTTATGTATAGAACTTTAAACTCGTGGAGAGAGATAAAAGAAAATTAATATCAGTTGCCAATTACGTATGGACTAGACATTGGAAATGTATGTGTATATACCTTATAATTTTCATAATTGTGGCCTAATTATTCAAAAACAAAGAATTATGAGTTCTGGGAGAAGACAGAGTGCTGCAGCTGGCTAAGTCTCACACCTGGGATTAAACAAAAAAGTCTCATAATTGGTTTTAATAAACTCATATCATGTTTCCTAAACATTAGGTGTTTACATTATGGTTCATACAATAGCTAAATTACAGTTATGAAGTAGAAATGAAATAATTTTATGCTTGAGGGGGTCACCACAACATGAGGCACTGCTGGGTCGCAGCATTAGGAAGGATGAGAACCAGTGACAAAAAAAAAATTGAGTGACAGACATGACAGCATATACCTCCCAAAACTTTGGAGGCAGAGACATGTAGGAGAGTTTATCTGCAGTTCAGAATCTTGCCTGATTTTCACAGCAAGTTCCAGGACAGCTAGAAATACATAGGAGTAAGGGCCTGTTTCAAAAAGAAAACAAAAAAGGAGGAAAGAAAGAAAATAGAAGCTTGAAACAAATGAGAAAACACCAAGCAAGCTTAAAACTACTTTATATTTTACAAAATTAAACTTAAAAAATATAAAATGCTATTTGCTGGCTAGATTAACATCAATTTGATAGAAGCTAAAGTTAAATTGAGAAAATGCCTATAAAATATCCTGATGTAAGGCTTTTTTTCCTTTTTATTGGTTCTTTGTGAATTTCACTAAATGCACCTGAATTCCACCCATCTCCCCCTCCCCTTTTATACCTGCTCTCCATCTTTTCAACCTTCCCTCAACAGAGAAAAAATAAAAATCACTTTGTGGAAGCTGTAATGTGTCACAGTATGTCCCACCTTATATCCTTTTGTCCGCCTTTCTTTGCTTGCAAAGTTTCATTGCAGTAACTTATTGGTCTGGTTCGAGCCCTCTGGCTTCCTTTACACTAACAATATTAAAACCTCACTGGGACTCCTCTTGGATATCCTGTTGTTATCCTGTGTCATGGAGATCCCATGATTTAGGATATGTAGGATTGGCCCCTTTATCCACTCCAGAAGTTCATCAGTGTGGAATATATTGGGGTGAGCCAATTCAAAGCCCTGGATTTGGGCCTGAGAAGTACCATACCTGGTCAGCCCACTGACTCTTCCACTCTCAAGCTCACAGGTTAAGCTCACCAGCAACTCTTGCAACCAGAGCCAACTCTGCCCTATTGCTGATGGCATTGTGTAATTAGTGGTTAATGGAATAGAACCTGGCTCATTGTGGATGGTGCCATCCCTGGGCTGGTGGTCCTGGGTTCTATAAGAAAGCAGACTGAGCTAGCCAGTAACAAGCCCGACCATGTTACTTCCATGACCACTGTATCAGCTCCCACCTCCAGGTTTCTGCTCTGTTTTGAGTTTCTGTCCTAATTTCTTCCAGTGATGGACTATGATGTAGAACTGTAAGCAAAATAAGCCTATTCCTCCTAAGCTTACTTCTTGTCATTGTATTTCATCACATCACTAGAAATGCTAGCCAAGACATAATACATTGGGAATGATTTTCTCTATCAAATTCCTGACATGTGATGACACAAGCAAGGTAACATATATGGAGATTTTCTATTGTAATAAAGATTCCTTTATGTCCTAAGTACTGTACATTCTTGTATCAATATCAGATTTTCATAACTGTGTGTTCTTCTTGTATCACCTCACTTGATCATCTCTACATTATTTAATCCACCCCTGATCATACAACGTAGGTATGTTCATTGTCACATTTCCCAGATGGGAAAGCAGGGAGAAACACTATAGTATATAATACTTTAGGGCAATGTATAAAATGTGCAATTATTTATATTTCTTCAAAAGTAAATATAAATCACTGAAATATAATAAAGATATTTGTGGTAGTGTGAATGAGAAAGAACTTTAGTGGTGTCTCAGAGGTGCTGAGAAGGGATAATCTATGGACAGAGACATTCTGAAGCATTGACACAAGGTGGCCTTCCTCCCAGAAATGATAAACTAATATATAAACAGCTCACATGTTCTTTCTATTAACTTTAATATTATTTTGCATTTCCATAACTTGTTTATGAATATAAGCATCCTTTTAGATTTTCAATACAAATTCCTTAAACATGTGGTTCAGATGTGAAAATTTATTATATTAGATATTAATAATTTATTATAAGTAATGTCTTATGAATTAGTGGAAATCATAATCAGCATCAACCTGTGTGTGCAAACAGTTGGATAAAACATTGGACTGTGCTTAA
>CAJQZJ010032563.1:1090063-1107125 GCA_907164525.1 Lophiomys imhausi
AATCACTGAAATATAATAAAGATATTTGTGGTAGTGTGAATGAGAAAAATCCCTGTAGGCTCAAATATTTGAATGCTTGGTTCGCAATTGGTGAAATGTTTAGGTAGGATCAATATGTATGGCCTTGTTGGAAAGAGGTGCATCACTGGGCATGGGTTTAGAAGTTTCAAGAAACAAAGCCATTCACTGTATTCCACTCTTGGACTTGTGCTTATAGATCAGATATAAGTTCTCACTACTGTTCGGGTTCCATGCCTGTCATCCTACTGCCATACTACACAACAATAAACTCTTTCTTCTACAAATTTCCATGGTCATGGTGTCTTAAAGCAATTTTAAAGTAATTAAGACAATAGACAATGGATATTATGTGCAAAGTATTGTCATGAGGTAGGAATACAGCTCTGTAGTAGAGTACTACCCTAGTCTGCATTAGTCCCTGCATTCAAATATCATCACAATAAAAATTATGATCTAAAACAATATTTCTAAGAATAATTAGGGATAGTATGCATTATAGTAGCTTACTCAATTGACATAATAAATTTCAGCTTTTTAAAGGTCCACTTAAAAGTCCTTAATGTCCTGACTTACAAGGATGAAGTCAGGTGAAAACAGGAAACAAACTGTAGACTTAATGGACTGAAAAACAAGGTTGAAGCCAGGAAAAACAGGAAAGACTTAATAGACTAGGAAACAAAGCATCTGGCCTGGCATTGTTTTCAGCTGCTAAGTGGGCAGAGCCCAAATTAAGCTGAAACAGGTGGAACAAGGAGAGATCCTATTTAAGGATGGAGCTAGAGGGTCCCCATGATAGAGAGCTCTGAGAGTTCTGCTGGAGAAAGTGCTGGTGAACTGATGGCCAGATCTCCCCGAGCAGGCTGGTGAGCAAAGAAAGCCTCAGCAAGACAGCAAAAGGCAAAGGACTAAGCCCTGTGGCTCAGCTTTTGCCTAGAGGGGTTTGACCTGTCCGAACAGTGACCTGTACGAAACTGTGGCTGGCTTTAAGGACTGAGGCATAGTGGTATAGTTGCTGATATGAAGTAAATAAGTTGGCCTACAGACAGCTGTGATCTCCCATAGAGAAGAAAGCCTCAAGCCTTATTTAAGGTGAGACTGCTATAGCCAATTTACCCTGATGAATCTATGCCTGAGATATTCCAGAAAAAAAGACTGCTAAGTGCATTAAAGGGTCTACCACAGAGATTGTGTTCCTGATGACTGAAGACCTGCCCCAGAGACTGTATCCTTCTAAAAGGTTAGGAAAATAGATGTAATAATTATCCATAGGTTTAGTCGTTAGGTTAAAGGGGTTGTAAGAATTTATAGGGTTAATAGTTAAGAAATTATTGGTATTTGTTATAAGTGAATAGTTATCAATACTTAATTATTAAAGTTCGGTTTAAAAAAGTCCTTAATGTGTAGTATCAGGGAACATATTTTTATTATTAGTTTTCATGATCAATAAGTACATTTTTAACTTCAAATTCAAAAGTGTCACATATTTACAGTTTGTTCTAGAATAGATATATCTTAAAGGCCAAGGGATAATAATATAAAAACTAATGGATTTATACTGAACATAAAAGTCAATAGATGATGTGTTTTCACTAATATTAGGTAGTATTTAGTTAGGGACTATACTAAAAATCAGACTGAGAAATTTACAATTTCTATGAATGATTTTTTATTTCAAATCCAAAGTACCCATTCACCATTAATAAGTAAATTACTGTAGTTAAACACTCCTTAAATGTTTATCATTGAAGTATGAATGCATTAACCCTTGAGTTTGGCATACTTCAATTTCTAGTTAGACAAGGAAAACTCCCAATTGAAGTCACTTAATATTCTGATATTTAGTCATAAAGTTTATTTTATTCTTTGATAGTTGCATATAGTATGGATTTATCTTATCTATTTCTGTCCACAAACTCATCTCTGATCATTCCCCACCCAACCAACATACTTCATGTTCTTTTTCTATCTTAAAGGCAACACCAAAAGAAAAAGGAAACATGAAATGTTAATTTCAGTTTTTATATGTATATATGTTTATGCAAGATATCTACCTTGGAATGTGGTTAATACACACATAGTGTCAATCATTGAACAAAATGGAACTTCCCCTGCCCTGCAACTATCACTTCTTTAGAACTACTTCTGTCAAAATCCTTTTCTTCACGCTGAAAATTTTGTCTGGCTTGATAATGTTCAGGCTTTCTGAATGTTGTCACACAAATTTCTATAATAAACTGAAAGTCACATGTGCCTCAAATGATGTGGTATATAATTTTAAGGTAGATTTCATCCAGTTTTCCACCGTGTAGAAAACATGTAGACATTTAAAATAAATCTATGTACATAAGGACTATATAGACTCCATGTCCTCATAAGTAAACAATTATTATATAAATATTATTGCTATTTAAAATGTTTCATGGAGAAAAAATGTCAAAACTCAAAAAGCAAGGTTAAGATTGAATAGCTACAAGATTCTAGAGTGCGACAGAGAAAGTCCAGGAAGCCATCTTCATCTTTTGTTCTTATTCCAGGGTCTGAGTTATTTTGGGTTAAACACCACCATCATGGCCCCATAAGCATCCCTCTGAAACTGGACTGGAAATATGGACCAGTGGCTGTAGGGGTTAGATAGATTTAGAAAATATATAGGAGTTTCTGATACTGTCTCTTAATTCAGGGCATGAAGAGCATTATGAGCATGAAGTCAGGAAAAACAGGAAAGACTTAATAGACTGAAAAACAAGGTTGAAGTCAGGAAAAACAGGAAAGACTCAATAGACTTGAAGAAACAAAGTATCTGGCCTGACATTGTTTTCAGCTGCTAAGTGGGCGGAGCCCAAATTAAGCTGAAAGGAGCCCAAATTAAGCTGAAACAGAGTTCCTCCTATTTAAGGACAGTGCATGGAGCCCAGAAAGAGAAGAGGCCCCTGATGCTAGAGAGCTCCAAGAGTCCTGCTGAAAAAAGGGCTGGCCATTGATGGCCAGTTCTCTCCCTGAAGCAGAAAGAAGCTGGTGAGCAAAGAAAGCCTGAGCAAGACACCATAAGGCCAAGGACTGGACCCTGTGGCTCAGCTTTTGCCTGGAGGGGTTTGATCTGTGCGATCAGTGGCCTAGGGGAAACTGTGCCTGGCTTTAAGGACTGAGGCAGAGCATCTGAGTTCCTGATTCAAAAGAATTAAGTTGGCCTGCAGACAGCTGGGGTCTCCCACAGAGAAGAAAGCATGAAGCCTTATTTAAGGTGAGACTGCAATAACCAACTTACCCTGACGAACCTGCATCTGAGAGATCCAGAAAAAGGACTGCTAAGTGCAGTGCGTTAAAGAATCTACAACAAAGACTGTGTTCCTGACGACTGAGGACCTGCCCCAGAGACTGTATCATTCTAAAAGGTTATGAAAGTAGTTGTTATAATTATCAATAAGTTTAGTGGATAGATTAAAGGGGTTGTAGGAATTTATAGGATTAATAGTTAAGAAATTGTTGGTGTTTGTTATAAGTGAATTTAGTAATAAATAAGTGTTAAATAATAATTTAAAAGGTCGGTTACAAGTGGCTAAGACCTGTAACAGAATATTTTTTATTTATCATATTTATATTTGTTAATACCTAGTAATCACCTATAATATAACTAAATCCTATGGCCTAAACCTTAATTCTAAAATCTGTAATCTATTTAAGAATATGTTAATACCTAAAACATTCTAATACCTATTTAAAAAACCCAAATACTTAACACTATTTTAAGTTTCTTAAAAGGATATTAATACTCTTGGCATTAAGTCCATATAGGGTGGCCTGATATACAGTTGTCTCATCAGGTCTTCTAATATCAAAGTTTATTGGGCATTATTTTACCAATTCAAAAGCCCAGACCACCTTCCCCACAAAGATGTGGCTAGTTCACAAAGTCAATATGTCCTGACCGTCAATGTAGGGTAATCTTTTCAATCAGCCAAGAGTTGCCTCCACAGTCTCAGGGCCCAGAAATTTCAAGACCCAAAGCTTATCCAAACCGCTTTCAATTCCATTGTTTTGCTCACCTTTCTGGCGCTCTGGATCTCCAATGCAGGATACTTGAAGGGCTTCTCCCTTAACGGGTGTGTGGCAGGTTTTTATGTTGGATTGCAGTGGTACAAACTGTGCCAATAGTGTACATGCTATGCTCTTCCCCAGATTTGATTCCCAGTGGGTGAGGGCAGGGGAGTGAGGAGGAGGAGGGACTGGAGGCCATGTGGATCCCAACTTAAATCTTGTTGCATGTCATGATTTTCAGCAGTGGTTTCTTGTGGTCTTTCCCAGACATACCTTTACAACAGTGCATCAGTGTCAGCGGTGGATCTCCCAAGATCCTGTTGTTTCTCATGGCTAACTATGTCATCTGGTGGCTTGTGAGGTTTCTTAGAAATGCTCCTTTAACAGTGTATACCATCTGGCTCCATCCAGATCAACCATAAAGGAATGTCTAATTCCTCCCTATGTCACTAGATGCTGATCTAAATCGTCTATTACCAAATCCTACCACAAAGACCACTGATTAACAGGACAAGGGTTCAATTCCAAGCACCTACATAGTCATTTCTAACTCCAGCTCCAGAACCTTCAACTGTAGCAGTCAAGCATTTGTTGTACAACATGCATGCAGTCAAAAGATCCATACTGTGTCACATGAAATTTAAAAAATTATTTTAAAAAAGTCGATAGTTGATATCTTTCCACTCCAAAACCTACATTGTTTGCTTGCACTAACCATGTCGTGTAGGCTGGTTATCATTCATGTCATTAAAAGAACATGGAAAAGGTAGTTCAAGAAGACAGAAGCACATAAAACAACAAAATAACTTTTATTATATAGTGTAATTAGAAATTATCTATTTTATTATTATAATCTGTTTTTATCATGCATGTTACCACATTAAACTTTTAATGTGGTATATTCATATTTATGTGTGTGAAAGCTAGTGTGTGTAAGGCCTCCATTAATATTAATGGAAATCTATTTCAGAATCCATTCCATTTATTAGTTTAGATTATAGTGACAATAATTAACATCAACCTTTTTCAACATTATTTTTGCTATCCTATATCTGTGCCATTGTACTACTTTATCCATTGTCCTACAGTTCAATAAAGTTCATTTTTGATATTTAACTTACTAAAGAAATATACACCTCAGATAAGACAAAACAACTTGTGATATTTTGAAGGCACCCATGTCAGAATCTCAGTATGAATATTTTGCCCCAAAACAATTTATTTTTTCCTCCCTACCACTGTTTTACAATTCAGAGTTCATTTAGTAAGCTCCAGTTAAGTTTAGAATATTGAATATGAGACTAATGACTTTCCATCCTCTGCAAGTATATAACCTTTAAAATTGAAGTTAAATCATTACTTGCAACATTTGCTATGAATTACAACAAATGCCTGCATCAGAGTCATAACCCAGAAAGATCATTAACTGCCTCTTCTCCTTTACGTACTGTCCATGGGTAGATGAAGGTATATTGCCATCTTCTTATATTTTTTCTGCATCATCAATCCTATAGGAACTGGGACCACAGTTGCATGAAACTCCCAAAAGACCAATCCATTTCTTCTCTACAATACACACTCATTCATTTCCCTAATCTGAGTTGTGGTAGGTTCTAATTCTCCTCATATTTAATGGGAAAAAACCTTATTTAATTCAGGTAGTAGAAAATAAAACCACTCACTTTCTTTAAAAAAAAGAAAGGAATTGAGATATCTCCAAACAATATTGAATATTTTCTAGATGAACTGGTAAAGACTATTTGGGAGCCAATCAGTATCTTTGCAAATTAAGGAACAAATGATCTACATTCATTTAATTAAAATAATGGCTATAGCCAAAATATGACAGCTATAAAAGCACAGCTAAACTTGTCTTTCTCAGATCATTCTTCATTCAAGTATCAAATCTGGTTGTTAGAAATTAAAGAAAATTCAAAAATCAATGAAGAAAATGTGTTTTAATATTGAGTTCTGATTTCATGTAATTACATTAACTAATACTTTTTTGGCTACTGAAAATGTTTTTTAATCATATTAATTATATATTGGCATAAATATATCTATTAATTATATCCTTCTTATGATCATGTTTTACAAAACAAAGGTTTTTTTTATATTTTATTAAATGATAGTAAATCACCATTAATTGTCACTGAGAGCATCTGGTTACTTCTCACAGCCTCTCATATTCTTTCTTCTTTAAGTATTTTGTTTAAAACAATACCTCCTGCATTCCCTCTTGATCAAGTAGCATTTAGTTGTTTTATACTGTAAAATGTACCTACACTCAGTATTTTACAAAAAGTGTATTTCATTAATAATAAGTATCCAAACTTTTTCCAATTTCAATTTTTATGCATGCATAGTGCAGAAGAAAATTTAGTACAACCTCATATTGATGCTTTATAGGTATGCAAACTGGGACCAATGAGATGGCTCACCTATAAAGGGGCTTGCTCTGCCAGCCTGTGGTTTGAGTTTGATCCTCAGGTCCCAAGGATTTAAAGTCAGAACTAACTTTTTAAAGTTTTCCTCTAACTACCACATGAATGCCATTGCAGGTGTGTCCCTTTTTCACCTTCTCACATACCCACACAAACACACATACATACACACACACATCAAATCAATCAACCAATCAATAAAGTATAGAACTGCTAGTTTGCTGATATTCATTCAATTTGTTATTGGAGTTGATTAGTTAATTAATTAAAAGCAATTCAAGTATGTAATGTGCATAGTGCATTAGGGCAAATGTCCTGGGTGGTTTTGTGTTTCAACTTGACACAAGCTATAGTCATCAGAGGAAGAAGCCTCAGTTGAGGAAATGCCTCCATGAGATCCAGCTATAAGGCAGTTTTTCCATTAGTAACCACTTGGGGAGGGACCAGCCCCTTATGGGTGGTGCCATCCCTGGGCTGGTGGTCCTATATTCTATAAGTAAGCAAACTTAACAAAACATGTTTAGGAGTCCAGAAAGCAGCATCCCTTCATGGCCTCTGCATGAGCTCCTGCCTCCAGATTCCACCCCTTCTTGAGTTCCTGCCTTGACTTCCTCCAATGATGGACTGTGATCTGGAAAAGTAAGCTGACTAAATCCTTTCCTCCCCAAATTGTTTTCTAATTATGATCTTTCATCACAGCATTAGAAACCCTGAATAAGACACGTAATAATACATAAAGCAATCAATGTTTAAAGTTTAATATAGCTCTATAAGAAAAATAGAGTTGTGTTGGATGAACACAGCCCTTGAAAGGACAATTCTCAACTTCATATGGAATAACAAAAATCCCAGAATAGCTAAATCAATCCTGTACAATAAAAATACATCTGGATGTATCACCATCCCAGTCTCAAGCTATACTACAGAGCAATAGTAATAAAAACAGCATGATCCTATTGTAGAAACAGAGTAGTTGATCAATGGAATCGAATTGAAGACTCAGAAATAAACCCACACACCTATGGTCATTTAATTTTGATAAAGAAGCCAAAACTGTACAATGGAAAAGGAAAGCATCTTCAACAAATGGTTCTCATCTTACTGGATGTCAACATGAAACAGAATGCAAATAGACACTTATTTATCACCTTGCACAAAACTTAAATCCAAGTGGATCAAAGATCTTAACATAAAGCCTGACAAATTAAATCTAATAGAAGAGAAAGTGGGGAAAAGCCTTGAACTCATTGACACAGGTGACAACTTCCTGAACAGAATACCAATAGCTCATGCTTTAAGACCAACAATCAATAAATTGGACCTCATGAAACTGAAAAGTTTCTGTAACACAAAGGACACTGTCATTAGAACAAAATGGCAACCTACAGATTGGGAAAAGATCTTTACCAACCCCATGTCTGACAGAGGACTAATATCCAAAATTTATAAAGAACTCAAGAAATAAAACACCAAGAAAAATAATCCAATTGAAAAATGGGGAACAGAGCTAAACTAAGAATTCACAAAGAGGAATCTCTAATGTCAGTGAGACATTTGAAGAAATGCACAATATCCTTTAATCACCAGAGAAATGCAACTCAAGAGGACTCTGAGATTCCATCTCACACCTGTCAGAATGGCTAATTTCAAAACCTCAGAAGACAGATCATGCTCTTGAGGTTGTGGAGAAAGGTGAACACTCCTGCATTGCTGCTGGGAGTGCAACTTGTACAACCTCTGTGGAAATCAGTCTGATGATATCTTAGAAAACTTGGAATAGCTCTGCCTCAAGACCCAGCCACACCACTCCTGGGTACATATCCAAACGATTCCTCACCAACTCAAAAGGACATCTCCTCAACTATGTTCATAGCAGCTTTATTTGTAATAGCTAGAAACTGGAAACAACCTAGATGTCCCTCAACTGACTAATGGATAAAAAAGCTGTGGTACATCTACACAATGGAATACTACTCAGCCTTCAGACACAAAGAAATCATGCAATTTGCTGCCAAATGGATGGATCTAGAAAAGCTCATCCTGAGTGAGCTAACCCAGACTGTGAAAGATGCCCGTGGCATCTATTCACTTATAACTGGATTTTAGCCATATAGTACAGGATAACTATCCTACAACCAACAGACTGAAAGGAACAGGAACATAGACTTTGGTACTTGTTAGTGTGGCACTTTGCCCTAGGGAAGCTGTCATGTAGGTGCCCAGTGCAAGAGGAAGTTCTTAGCCTTCATATGGCTGCTGAACTGAAGGGGGTCATGTAGAACACCCCACACCAGAGGAGCAGGATAGGTGGGAGAAGGGGTAGAGGATGGGAGGGTGAGCCTGGGCGGGGTGGAGGGAGGGTACTGTGATGGAGATGTTAGTTGAAGTAATAACTAAACATAAAAAAGGATAAATTGTTTCAAATTCCTGGATTTTTTTGTAAAAAAAAATTAAGTTGACCAATCTTAAATAAAAGTGTATTCCTTTCTTCTATTAACACCTTTTACACATCAGGTAATAATGGCTTGCAGGTCTTGGCTACACATTTAACACTAGGTGGTTAAGATAAGGGTTGGATTCAGTGTCCTTTTCCACAAGAAACTAATAAGGACCATGGGAAGGGGAGTTCAAGGCATGAAAGATAAGACTTTAAGGGAAAGTTTGAATAAAAGTGTATGAGAGGTCGAATGAAACAGGTGTTGGGAGGTCAGTGAAGACTAGGGAGAATGAGGAAGAATAACTAATACTAAACTCTTTGGATTAGGTATAAAATGGAGAATAAAAGGATTATTTATGCTACATACATTGTGGATAAAAGATTAATAGCTTTAAATAGTCCTGTTCACAGGTTTCAATTTCTCAGAGTTTTCATGAAGCATTCATGTTTGGACTAGAAAAATGGATGAGAGGTTAAGAGGGCTTACTTCTCTTCCAGAAGACTTGATTTTATTTGCTATCACCCACATTTGGGTCTTTATAACTGCCTTTAACTTTAATTCCTAGGGATCTTAAACTTCATTTTGTCTCCCTTGGGGAACCACAGGAACCCCCATATATATAAAACATATAAACACCAATAAAAATAAATTTATGTTAAAACATGTTTAACAATAAACTCTCCTAACCATTATTTTATGTAAACCTTTCATACTTTAGTTTGGCTTTTACTATAGCCTATTCAATTCTCTATTCCAAATCCATGTGTTCTTAAAACTGTGGATTTAAAGTATTTGGAAAAATAAATATGTCTGAATAAGGGTATGCAGAGACATTTTAATTTTTCCTTAAAATGCAGACATTTTTATTGTTATTTTTCCTTAAAAACAATATCTACTTAGTATTACTTTGTATTAGTGGGACTGCATATTTGACAATGATTTAATGTATATATGAGGATATATATGATGATCATGGCATCTTATAAGGTATGAGGATATATATGATGATCATGGCATCTTATAAGGTAGTTGAGCAACATTGGATTGCCATGGTGGTTGCAGGCCCCCATGGAGACAGCTATTGAGGAAGTCAATGTCGCTGGGACCATTCAGCTCTACACAATGCCCCGGCCGGAACCTCAGTGAAGCCTGCAAGATCAGCTTCTGCCTACAAACCCCTTAGGTCATCTAAACAGCTGAGAACAGAAGGACTGAACATAAAAGGAGTGTACTAACATTTTTAACCATTTTTTCCATTTGGGTTCGGGCCCCAAACTGGTCTACTACGACCCAAATCAGCAGGAAGTCACTTTAAGAGAGCGACGTCCCATGCCCAGAGGGTGGGGAAGGTGTTTCTCCGCCCTTCTTTTTGGTTATTTGAAGGATAACTGAAAACTCCGATATTTAAGGGAAGAGATTACAAGCTGATAAGTGGTCCTGTTTAATGGGTTTTGGAGGTTAGCCCCAGGGACTTCCTACTTTTCCTTTTCTGTATCCTTCTTCCTCTCCTATGTAGGAGTGCATAGGCTTGAGAAAAATGAGATATAGACATAGCACAGGAAGGTCCAAGAAGAAGGGGCAGATTATTGAATATGCCCTTATACCTTTGTATATTGATACAAAATTAGTAGTTTATTTGGCTAAAGTGGTATTGACCATTGTTTATTGTGCAAAAATAAGATTGTATTGGATTACATCAGTATTGATCTTTGTATATTGATACAAAATTAAGATTATAGTTGGCCACAATGGTATTGACCCTTGTATATGGACGTAATATTAAGATTGTATTGGGCTACATAGGCATTGATCTTTGTATATTGATACATAATTAAGAGTATATTTAACCACAATTGAATAGATCTTTGTATATTGATACAAATTTAAAGGTAACGCTTTCTAATGGTATCATACCTAGAGATACTTAAAAATAAAATGTGAAGCTCTGACCTCTTGATACCAACCATCTGAAACGGTCTAGGATAGTTAAGTAAAACAAACTCCTAGTCATGCAAACAGGTCACTTTGTTAGCTACTATGACAGTCTATCACAGATATTCTCTAAACTACCCAGTAATCAAGTTGCTAAGAGACAAGCAACATTTGCTTATCTAAATACAAGAGATGGATAGGGCATCTTCAAAAACCCCTAGAGATCTGCAGTTTATGGCATTCAAAGATGTTATCTTAAATTAAGATTTTCTTTTTTTTTTTGATATCGAGACATATCAGCTCCTGACAGCACCCCCTATTCTACTCCAAGTAGAAGATAAGCATCGAAGAACCTCCACTGTAAGATGGTTGAATTAGTGGCAAGCCTATCTCTTGGCATGAAAAAACCCCTTGTACCAACTGCAGACAGACTGCTGTCCAAAAAGGACAAAACTTGGTAGCAGGGAAGTCGACAGCCTAACTCTGCCAAGACAGGGTAGGTAAGTCCTTCATAATCCCTGCTCTACAACAAATGTCTGTCAGAGAAACAGGACCCAAAGGCTGAAGACTGATGCAGGAATGTATGGAGAGAAAATGGGAACTGTCCAGGCAGTCATTGGTATGTCCTTTCTTAGTTTTGGAAGCTGCAGGCCCTGCACTTCCTATATAAGCAGATATACTTATCCCTCTCAGGTCTCTGAGGTGGTTGAAGAATAGACAGCTAGAGTCTCATAGTTAAATTTTGAGTTGTTTAGGAATCAAGAGGGTGTTATAGATCTAAGAAGATACTCTTAAAAGTATGTTGCAAGTTAGTAAGAATGTTGAGTCAGATATAGACCTTTAAACTCATGGAGATGGTTAGACAGTAGAATGTTAAAGTCAGGGGCCAAATATGTATAAACTGGACATTGGGAAGGTATACTGGGCCATTTAACTCTCATAGATGTGGCATATTTATATCTGTTGTTTTGTATAATACTTACTGTTATAAGAGAAGGAACCATCTTTTGGACTGAAAGGGGAAACTTCTGGGGGGAAGAGGGTGGAAGGGCGGGATAGGAAGGGGGAATAGGGAGGGGTTTGTGACTGAGATGTAACTTGAAGAAAAAAAAATAAAGTATTTAAAATAAAAAAATAAGGTAGTTGAGCAGTCATGAATAAAATTTCTTGGTAGTATTAAGATTTTTGGTAGAAATCCAGGATCCCATTTCCCATGGATATTGAAGGATGATTCCACCATTTTTTCAGAAGAATTACTAAATATTTTGCCTTTTCTTGTGTGTGCCTTTACCATTCTTATTTTAAGGCTAAAAAAATAACTCTGAGTGAATATTTATTCACAGTAGTTTTATTCAACCCAGTTAATAGTTTTGGCATTGAAGGTGCTTGAACATACAATTCAGTTGAACATCTTTGATAAGAACCCTGTTGAAATACTTTTACATTCTGGAAATGATAAAGTTATGTAAAGAAGCAAAGTCACATGGACATTTATCTCTCTTTGATATAATAAATTCTGATATCCCTGGAATTTCTAATAGTACAATGCTTAAATGTACATGCTTTAATTTCATTAAATATTCTATGTTCATAAGACATCAGGGTTTTAATAGTTTTGTGTTCCTCTTTTTGTAATTATATCAAAATATCTTTTGCTAGAAGAAAAACATCATATAAGAGAGCCAAATGTAAGAGGAATATAGCAATGAAAAGCTCTGAAAAGTAAAGTAGGTCACCAAGACAAGCAGAAAATATATAATATATTCTTTTAGAAATAAAGTAATTCTTGAAAGATGCACTGTGGCTAGTAATGTTTTAAATAGAATACCATAAGAGTCAAAGTATTGATATTTATTTAAAGCATGAATCATTACATGGTCCAGAGAAAATGTCCCTTTACTAAGTGTGAAACACTGATCTGATATCTTACCTAAATTTTGAGTTCTCTTTAACAGGACATACATAAGGTCATTATAAAGAACAGGAAGAAATGAAAAGAAATTTTCTCAGAATGAAGTGAATGCTGTTTTGAATAAACTCATTTTGAATAAAATAATGCGAGATTTCAAACAAGTCTAAAAATGTCTTGATGCAGACATTGGGCCTAAAACAGGCACATGGGGAAAAGAATGTGAGGTTAACAAATTTGAAGCAATTGAATAATTCAGTGTTTCAGTGCCGCCGTGTATAATTACTGCTCTTCATAGTCAAAGGAATATAAACAGTTCATCTACAAATTGGACTTGTTAGAAGTGAATTTAGTACAAAAATCTTTTATCCACCATTCTCCCTGCAGCTTCTTGTTCCCAACATTCATATGCAAAAATGTTTCAGAATTATGTGTAGACCACTTTAATTCATATATGCAGGCATCTTTTCCTCCAGGCAAGATTTTATTTTCCCTCCACAAGTAATTCTTTCTTTGTAATTCTCTTACACCAAGCACCATCCTATTTCAAAAGTATGTCTGAATAGTTTCCTCTTTCTATACCTATGTCTGTCACGCGGTGAAACCTCTGTATCATTCCTCATAAGAAGTCTTTTTCCAGTCACAGCTATGATCAAAGGTCCTCTCTTCTCTGGGTGGTGGTGGTACATGCCTTTAATTCCAGCACTCGGGATCCAAAGGGACGCAGACCTCTGAGTTCAAGACTAGCCTGGTCTACAGACTGAGTTCTAGGGCAGTCAGGGCTAACCCCTGTCTTGAATAATAATAGTAATAGAGGTTCTGTTCTGTATATATACATAATTGTTTCCTTTTGATGTGTGACATTGCCTGAGATCTTCACGAAGTCTATTCAGCTTATATAGGGCAACAACAACAGACCAAGGAAAGTATACCACCTAGGTCTAGCTTAATGAATCAGTTAGTTTTTTAAGGGTCACTTACTCATGTAAGGGTAAGGAGTTGCTTACAGGAAAGATAGATTACTCGAAGGCAAATGCAGCAACCAACAACTCAAGACAACTTCACCAGAGAATTGTCTGTCTAATATACAAACAGCTCAGCTGGTTGAAGAATCTCTTCTGAGCATCTGTTGCTGCTTAGGTTACCTTGGGGTGGGGCCTCAAGTTTATTTAACTTTCTGAAGCTTCCTGAGACTTATGAGTCCTTTACTTATGAAACTTACCATAAATTTTGTTTGCTTCCTGAGTCACTCCAGAAAGAAATCTTAGTTTAGAGAAAACTGTTAAATATACCTCCCTTCAAGTACTTCTATTCTGGTTTTTTTTTGTTTTGTTTTGTTTTGTTTTACAATGCTAGTCATGAATTGTAATTTTTTTTTACTTTCTTTTTTTTCGGTGTTTTTCCTTATTTTCTTTTTTTTAATTTATTTTTTTATTTCTTCAAGTTACATCTCAATCACAATCCCCTCCCTACTCCCCCCTCTAGTCCCACCCTTCCACCCTCTTCCCCCTCAACCCCCCATCCTCTACCCTTTTTTTTTAGTTTAAAGTATATCTTTTCCCCCCAACAGCTCCCCCTTTCAGTCCAACAAATGGTTCTTTCTCTTATAACAATAAATACAATACAAAACAACAGAAATAATAGGCCACAATTATAAGAGTTATATGGCTTAGCATACATTCCCAATGTCCAGTCCATACAGTCCATATGTATTTGGCACCTGACTTTAACATTCTACTATCTAACTGTCTTCATAAGTTTAAAGTTCTATATCTAACTCAGCGTTCATACTAACTTGCCTCACAATTTTAAAAACTCCTTGCTTCAACTGTAGACAGAATGCTGTCCAAAAAGGACAAAACATGGAAGCAGGTAAGTCGACAGCCTAGCTCTGCCAAGACAGGGTAGGTAAGTCCTTCATAATTCCTGCTCTACAATCAATGTTGTCAGAGAAACAGGGCCAAAGGGCTGAAGATTGATTCTGTAGTGTATGGAGAGAAAATGGGAACTGTCCAGGCAGCCGCTGGTATGCCATTTGTTAGTTTTGGAAGCTGTGGGCCCTGCACTTCCTATATAATCAGATATATTTATCCCTCTCAGGTCTCTGAGGTGGTTGAAGAATAGATAGCTAGAGTCTCATAGTTAAATTTTGAGTTGTTTAGGAATCAAGAGATTGTTCTGGATCTAAGAATTGGACTTTTTATAACACAAATTGATACCTAGCATTCTGGTGCTATTGTATACCACATATTTAAAAAAATATTTTATGGCTTACATTTAACTAAAACTTTAATCAGAATACATGTTAACTATTCATCTGCTAGATGTGGATCTTTATACATTTCCTGTGTCCTATTATTTTGACTTCACCACCTATAGAATGTTATCACTATTTCTGCTTTACAAACTCTTTATGACATTTAAGTTGTCAATGCCTTCTAGTACTTTCATTAATTCTGTACTATAGATATATTTTCCAATCTTAAATGTCACTCAGGAAAATCTTTATAAGCTATTTTACTTAAATTACTAGGAAGGTGACCTGTTTTATTACACTTGGTACAGTTTGTCAACAATGAAAAAGAAAAGAAGTAGTTTATAATCTGTTTCTTAGGCTTATCACAATACCACAAATTTGACAGAATAAAACAATGAAAATCATCATAATAATATTTGTAAACCATTTTATGTAGCAGAACATACAGATTTACTTCAAACTTGAAAAAGTATTGTCCATGTATTTTCAATTCCATCTGATATTCACTCACTTGTAGAAGAAACACTACATTTCCTATTGTTTTTGTCTCTGAGCAGTGTGTGGGATAAGGAACTAAAAGTTTCCCTTCAGCACTCAGGAAGTACATAAATGGAGTGTGGTGAGTACCACAATATGTGTATTTATCCAAAGCTAGTATAATTTAAAGGTAGAGCAAATGGGTGAGACTTGAGAACAGAGAAATGTAAATTAAATAGAAGTGATATTTCTTTACTCTTTAAAAAATATGTAGAATTTAAGAATAAGGGGAGGCAGTCAATGAGGGAGGGGAACATTTTATGTGAGGGCATGTAGCTTCAGTATGGTAGGAGCCTGGACTTCAAGGAGAGAGATAGTATGAATGAAGAAGGAGACTTAAAGTCAGGAAATCCACACACTAGTACATATGCTTATTCTGATGCTAAATGAAATCTACAGAATAATGTCAATCTTGGACATGGTTTCATCTTTACTTTAGGTACCTGTAAATTAGATATCAGGAATGAATAAAGAAAATACACACCCAATGAATGTCAGTAGGAGAAATCAACAGATTCCAAATGATCTATAGTATTCCTAAGGAAGATCACACCAATTAGTTATCCAATACCATAAGCCCTGGAAATATACATACAAATAATACTATACATAATGAACACACACACACACACACACACACACACACCACTTATATGTACTTATAACAGCAATTAATGAGAAAAGATGTCATTCATTGAAAAAGAGCAAGGATATGGGAGAGGTTAGAGGAAGAAAAGAGGAGAAATGAATTAATGAAATTATAATCCCAAAAAATAAAAAATGGATAAATAATGATATCCAAATATATAGTATTATTTAGTCAAGTGGTAAAGAAGTGGAAAGATTTAAATAGCTTGATTTAGTACTTTATATCTGATCACATTTCATTTCTCATTGAATTTAAGATTCCTGGCTATGTTAGATCTGTAATTAATTGTACTGAATTCTTCCTAATTTAGAGAGACAGTTTTCCTATAGTGCAAATCCCATTGGATAAGAAATATCTCTATTTACATATCTGGAATCTCTAAGCAGCTCTCCAAGCTGATGTTTTAGGTTCAAGGTTTTTTTGTTTGTTTGTTTTCTGTTTTTGTTTTGTTTTCTACATCTTCTCTACTTCAGTCAACAAGTGCTTGATATAAAATCTCTGTAAGCTTTTATGAATTAAAACGACATATTTATGCAGTCATGTTGCTGGGACTTTATGGGTATAGCTTCTGATATCCCTAGGAGACAAAATCTCACACACATCATACCCGTCTCCTCTAGTTGATAAAATTTTCAACCTCCTCCAAGCCTCAAACCTAAACAAATATTTATAGGCAACTAAAGAATGCCAAGAGCAGGAGAAATGGTATATACCTAAGGGAGATCACACCAATTAGTTAACCAATACCATAAGCCCTGGAAACATACATACAAGTAACACTATACAGAGTGAGCACACACACACACACACACACACACACACACACACACACACACACAC